>PDHQ01000005.1:360270-503423 GCA_003339415.1 Ophiocordyceps camponoti-saundersi (nom. inval.)
CCCCTGCTGCTCACCCGCGTGGGTTGCGCGTGGCCGATTCAGCGAGCCGGTGAGGAAAAGACTACGTTTTTTTTTTTTTTTTTTTTTTTCACCCCCCCCCCCCCCCCCCCCCCTTGTTGGTAGCGACCTCCGCGCGTGGCGTCTGGAGAGAGAGAAGAAAACAGCTGAAGATGGGGCGTCTTCACTCGTCATGGACACGCGTAGCTTCGCTTACCTGCTTTTGTCTCTGTTGGGATTCTTGTTTTGTTATTTGTGATGGCGTGCCTAGGGTAGGTTGATGGATTGGATGATATCGGATGGATGGATGGAAACAGCCTCGTGGGGGAAAAGAAGAAAGGGGCGTTCGAATAAGACATTACTGATTCATTATAAGCGACGTCATGATAAAGATGATCAGCCGAAAACAGATCTCGTCTTCCCGTCTCGGTAGGACCTTGACGTTGCAGTCTGTTCCGTAAGTATGTACAGATAACCGTACAGAGGCACCACGGACATACATATGTATATGTATGATATATGCACGTGAACCTCGCAGTGAAGCCGGGTACGGATACCTACCTACCTAGGTAGGTGGTAGATGTTCTATTGTATTGACATGCGGACACAAATCATCACGTCTTCTCGCTTTGCCATCTCCGATATATGACGGTCCACCGATTCGGCATCACCACTGACGCCCCCTGTACGACGCCCGTCAGTACCTACCAAGCACGTACTCACCTACCTAGGAGAATGTACGGGTACAACGTGCATCTATTGTCTGTACGCACAATTCTACCCATGTCGTCATATTAACCCCCCCCCCCCCCCTTCCGAAAAAAAGGGGCTATCCTACATCGTCACTCGACCTGGACGCGCGGCCGCCCTTCCGAGGTCGACGATGCCCTGTCGGATGTCGGCGAAGCTGGCGTTGGGCTGCAGGCCAAGTAACAGCGCCATCTCCCCCAGTTCGTCCACACCCATCGTCGTCGTCGCCGGCGGCGGCACCAACACCATCTGAGGAACGCTACCCTCAGACCAGTCAACGGCCGCTACGCCCGCCAAGCCCTTAGCTTTGTTCTTGCTCAGCATGCCGAACCGCATCCCCACTTCCGTCACCGTCACCAGGATGCTGACGATGATGAGGATAATGATGATCCACGTGATGGAGCTCATCTTGGCGTCGTTGACCGAGTCCGACAGTATCTCGGCCAGGTCAAGAAAGACGCGACATCGCTCGTTGAGTACCTTGATGCGCGGGTCAATTTCCAGGTATTCCCGCACCGCCACGTAGAGCGGATGCAGCGTCGGTTCCGAGTCCCAGAAAAAGTTGGGCACGTCCAAGATGTTGGACGCTGCAGACCGGCGCGCCTCCTCGTCAGCCAAATGGGGGGGGGGGAAAAGAGAGAATCTATGTGAGCACTCACATAGATTAATGTCCACGCGGCTTTTAAACAGCCTGCCCAATATCTTGACAATCTCCGTCCTCGTCATGTTCAAGTGTCCCGTCAACGCCAGAGTCTTGGGCACGTGCTGAGCGTCCAGCATCGTCTCGCTCATCCGCTCCTCAAAAAAGCACAGCTTCGTGCTCTGCGCGATGGAGTGGCTTATCGTCAGTTTGATCATGTGGTCCGACCGCGGCATCAGCGTTATCATGTCGTTGAAGACGCGCGGCCGCTTCACCTCGGCACTGTATTCAAAGTGAAACTCCTCCGTCTCGAACGTGTCTTGCTCCAACGGCCTCGTCAGAAGGCTGATGCCGTCTTCGGCATCAGCAAAGGTCAGGTCCGCCAGAATGTCCTTCTCCTGATGCTCCGTAAAGTTCCAGAAGACGACGACGCCGTACGAGAAGACGAACATCTCGGCGAAGCTCTTGGCATCGGGAGCAATGCGATTGATGTATGACCGGAAGCCGTCGTCGTGTTCTCGATGCTGCTCATCGTCCGGAGAAGGGTCGCTAAACGGTGGCGTCGCGCGACTGCCTCTCTCCGGGCTCTCTGGATTGGTATATGCGTCGTCCTCGAAATATCCGTGGTGAGAATTTCGTCGCTCGCTTCGTTCAATCTCCAGATCCAACATGGTTTTCCCCGTCCCCGGCGTCTTGAGCATGGGCCGGCCGCGTACTCGGTAGCCTTCGGTGCCGTTGAGCAGAGGCAGGGCGTAAATGACGTAGAGACAGTCGTCGTAGAGTTTGGTCTTGGCCTCGTGCTTCTTCCTCAGGAACTCGGACGTGGCGCCGATTTTGAAGGCCTGAGCCGTGCAGTAAGCTGTCAGGCGACTAACTTTGTCCTTTCTCTGCATCTTGGGTAGTCTCTCAGCAAAGCTTTTGCCACGAATCCCCCCCCTCTTCCGCAGCACATCCAGCTCCTCGTCCTTGAGCGGCCGGTTCTGTTCATCCTGTAGCCTTCTGGACAGAACAGCCTCGCTCTCGATCTCGTCCTCGGCCTCTTCTTCGTCGCCGCGATCCGTCTCGGGTAGCAGCACCAGCTTCTCGCTGATTTTGGTCGTTCTCGACGGCATTGACTGTCCCGTGCGCGATTGACCGTTGGGTAACGCGACCCTACGGCCGGAAGCCAGGCCGGCGGCAGCGGGGAATGATCTCTGGGCGGGCGTAGGTGGGCCCCGCGGTTGGCCAGAAGGGATTTGCGAGTTGTACTGGAGGACATTGTCGACCGTCATAAATCGCATGGGAGTCCTCCCACTGGAGCCGGAAGACGTGTCTTGGCGTCGCGTTCTCGCGTGAGGCCTCTGCCTCGAGTCCGTAACCTGTCAATCGAGACGTCAGAAGAAAGGCAATCACAGAGGCGTCAATGGAGCCTTACTAGGACAGAGGGCCGTTGTTTTCCTGACGACATTGATGTATGCGTTGGTTGGAGATGAACGATGACGATAACTGATGAGTAAGATGCATGGGCAGGCGATGGCAACCAAGGCGGGGCGTATCCGTACTTTAGGAAGAAGGGCCCGTAGGGGAGAGACCTCACGTGACCTTGCTTCAAGAATCTGGGTTTAAGCAGACTGCTAGAAGACCGGCATGTTGATAAAGTCATGGTAAAAGGAAAAAGAGGAGAGTCTTTTGTTAGTGACGACGTCATCTTCATCTTTTGTCTCGCCAGAGTTGGAAGTTTCGGCAAAGCCTGCGCGATAGAAGGGCTTGGCCTAGACGCATGTTGCTCCGTTCTGTCAAAACCAAGGCAAAGAAATGAAGAGTCTCCTCTTTCTCTGGGAGAGAGGAAAGAATTTTTTTTTCTTTCCATGACGGGGGAGCCTTCGTCTGTCCTTATATGTATGTATGTATGTATGTATGTATGTACATATATCTACGCGTAAAGGTATGTATGTATAATACGATCGATCTTGACAGGCACATGAAAAAAAAGCCATGCAGCAGCGCACAGTCCTGTCAACCGTCGTCTGATGCAGACTGACGACGATTGGCGAAGGAAACCCCATCTCAGCCAATCAGCGCTCTTCTGCTCCTTCGTTCAGGCGGATACACACAGGCGCAGGGCACCACCTATAGGTACCTACCTACCTAGGTAGACTAGCGGCGGCTGTTGCTAGGCCGCCTGTGTTTGTTTACCTCGAACCTCCAACAGCCCAAAAAAAAAACCACCTTGGCTATCGGGCGACCCCGCGCGGGTCCCTGCACGTTGTCTGTCATCCCTTCTCTACCCTGCGGCTTTCATCGTTTTCCTTCCCTTTCCATCTCCTCCTCATCCTCCTCCTCCTTCACGCCTATCACAGCTTTGATCAGCCATTGGGAAACCTCACATCCTCGACCTCCCTCGACATACTTGTACATACTGTCACTCGCACATTGTATGTACATACATATGTACAACTCACCACATATTGCACACATACCTGTACAATCACCTTCAAGATATCGCCCCTCCTCCCCGCAACGGCGGAGTCTGCTTCATTCCTCTGCCACCGGCCCGATTTCAACGCGCTGATGGGCGCCAAGTCCAATCCTGCCGAAATTTGTACCCAAGCGCCAGCTAGAGAGACACAGAGACGACCGGCGTCGATCGGGTGACAGCCCCCTCTGCCATGTCCTCCCAGCGCAAGCCACCCGCCGTCGACTTGGCCCCCCTTCCCCACGACATCCTCACTCGATATCCCTCCACAACATCCGATAACGCCACCAAAACTCCCCGACAGCATCGCCGCGGCCAGAGCCATGTCCTAGCTCGCGCCCGCACCTTCGAAGCCGGCGCAGCAATGGACGCCTCAGTCGCGTCTCCAGGAAGCCTTCGCGGGCCCAACCGCCAGTCGCTTTGTCTGCTACCCCAGGCACCGGCCTCGTCACCACCTCGTCCGCCCGTCACCCCTCCCGATCGCAAGGTTTCGAGACATGAGCGCGGCAAGAGCATCGACGTTGGCAGGTTGGCCTCTGCTTTGGTCAACCGGCCTGCATCTCCCGTTTCGCCTTCCCCTCCGCGCCCAAAGTCTGCTCGGCCCATCTCGATGCTGCTGACCCGGTCCGATTCTGGCCTTGCGACAAGCGCCGCCGCCGCCTCCAAAAACAACGCCTCCCCGCAGCCTCTTCACCATGCTCCCATGGGCCGTCCCGATCTCGAGCTGCTCGGCAAGTCCTCTACGCGAGAGTTGCGCACGCTGTCGCGTCTCGCACAGTCCGAGTCCGCCGATGACTTCACCATCACCTCGCCCGCTCAGGAAGTCGTGGGGCTGCGCGGCCGCCGCCGACTCCAGCGCATAGACAAGCCGATTGGTGACCGCGACTCTCGAACCGCCGGCTACAGCTGGGAAGGTCGCAACTGGATGGATAAGCAGCGCCAGTTTCTTCAGGCCTATGAGTATCTCTGCCACATAGGAGAGGCCAAGGAGTGGGTGGAAGACGTCATCAGCAAGTCCCTCCCTCCCATCGTCGAGCTCGAAGAGGCACTCCGAGACGGCGTCACGTTGGCCGAGATCGTCGAAGCCCTCAATCCCGACAAGCGTTTTCGCATATTCCACCATCCAAAACTTCAGTACCGCCACTCCGACAACATAGCCATCTTCTTTCGTTACCTCGACGAAGTCGAGCTCCCCGATCTCTTTCGATTTGAGCTCATAGACCTCTACGAGAAGAAAAACATTCCCAAGGTCATATACTGCATACATGCTTTGAGCTGGCTGCTGTTTCGCAAGGGCATCGTCGACTTTCGCATAGGCAACCTCGTCGGCCAGCTCGAATTCGAACACCATGAGCTTGAGGCCATGCAAAAGGGCCTCGATAAGCTGGGGGTCAACATGCCTAGCTTCGGTAACATGGGTGCTGACTTTGGCGTCCCGGAACCCGAGCCCGAGCCACAAGAAACCGAGGAGGAGAGGATTGACCGAGAGCTTGCAGAGGTCAAGGAGTCTATCGTCGACTTACAGGCGCAGAGTCGGGGTGCCATACTCCGTATGCGCCTCGGTAGCACAATGCAGAGTCTCTGGGACGGGGAAGATGGGCTCGTCGAGTTGCAGGCGCGCATCCGCGGCGATTTCACTCGTCAGATCATGGGCTACCGGCTCCAGATGCGACGTTCCGCTGTTCTCGTCCAGAGTGCCGTGCGCGGATTCATCGTCCGCCAAAGCCTGAGGCAGAATGACCAATCCTGCAAGGCCTCGGAGCCGCTGATCTTGAGCCTGCAGAGTGTGGTTCGTGCCAACAGGGTTCGGGACGAACTTCGCGATATCAGGTCTCATTTGGGAGCGTGCAAGGGGTCTTTCCGGGACATACAGGCGACGTCCCGGGGTTTTCTGGTCCGCAGGAAGCACGAAGCGCTGCAGCGGGAGACGCGGATGACATGCGGACCCGTTCGAAAACTCCAAGCCTCTGCCCGCGGAATGCTGCTACGGACGCGAGTAGATGACCAGCTTCGGCTCCTGAACGACCAGGCCGGTGCCGTTGCCGATGTGCAAGCCGCTGCGAGGGGCTCGCGGATAAGATGCCGGCTCGCTCGAGATATGGACGATCTGCGGGCCTTCGATTCGACTTGGACGACGCTCCAAGCTGAATCCCGGGGAGCTACCGCTCGAAGCCGGTGCTCGGCTACTAAGGAAGAGCTGGAGCAGCAAGGTGGAGTCGTTGCTCATCTTCAGGCGCGGATGCGAGGTGTTGCAGTACGGAGAGAGGTGGCGGCGCTATTGGACGAATTGGAGTCGGATAGCAGCGACATCATCGCCATCCAATCCCATGTCCGAGGCATGCTGCAAAGACGGAACCTTGATGCGCTCCGGGGTCTTCTTGGCCGCCACGTCGCTCAGAAGGTGGACCTACAGGGATATGCTCGGGGCCAGCTTGCCCGTCAACGTCACGAGGCCCTGGTGGAAGAGCTGCACTCTCATGATGCGGCCACGGCGGCCTTTCAGGCCATTTTGAAGGCCATGATTGTGCGAGCACGAGTCGAGGATCTCGTGGCCGAGTTGCTAGAGGAAGAGGATGCCATCATTCTTGCTCAGGCTGCGGCTAAAGGGTTCCTCGTTCGGGGCCGGTTTGAGGAAAAGAAGCGATATTTCGACGAAAACATGCAAAAGGTGGTCAAGATCCAGAGTTTCGTGCGGGCCAAGGTCCAGGGCGAGGCATATAAGAGCCTAACGACTGGCAAGAATCCGCCGGTAAACGCGGTCAAGAACTTCGTGCACCTGCTCAACGACAGCGACTTTGACTTTAACGAGGAGCTTGAGTTTGAGAGGATGCGGAAAACGGTGGTGCAACAAGTGCGACAGAACGAGATGCTGGAGCAATACATTGACCAGCTCGACATCAAAATCGCACTTCTGGTGAAGAACAAGATTACGCTGGACGAGGTGGTGCGGCATCAGCACAACTACGGCAGCAGCTCGGTCGGGCTCCTGGCCAACTCGACCATGTCGTCAGGCAATCAGTTCGACCTGAAGGCTCTCAATAAGAGCTCGAGGAAGAAGCTCGAGTCATACCAGCAACTCTTCTTCAGCCTGCAGACGCAACCGCAATACCTGGCCAGGCTTTTCAAGCGCATTCGGGAGCAAGGCACGGCGGAGAAGGAATGCAAGAGGATCGAGCTCCTCATCATGAGCCTCTTCGGTTACGCGCAGAAGCGACGAGAAGAATATTACCTGTTGAAGCTGA
Source organism: Ophiocordyceps camponoti-saundersi (nom. inval.) (assembly GCA_003339415.1). Lineage (NCBI taxonomy): Eukaryota > Fungi > Ascomycota > Sordariomycetes > Hypocreales > Ophiocordycipitaceae > Ophiocordyceps > Ophiocordyceps camponoti-saundersi. The sequence continues at coordinate 367,355 of PDHQ01000005.1, forward strand.
TCGCGAGGTCGATACGGGAGGAAATTGAAGGCGCGGCCATACTTCACGAGTACACGAGAGGCAACTACTTTTGGGCCAGGCTGCTCGGCAACTACACACGGTCTCCGAGGGACCGTAAGTATCTGCGAAGCCTGCTCGGACCGCTGATACGTGACAACTTCATCGAAGACCCGGCGCTGGATCTGGAGAGCGACCCGATGCAAATTTATCGGTCGGCCATCAACAATGAGGAGCTGCGGACCGGACGGCCCGACCAACGGCCGCTGGACGTGCCTCGTGAGGTGGCTATCCGGGACCCGGAGACCAGACGGCTATTCATCGATCATCTGCGGGACCTCCGCGAGATTTGCGACCAGTTCTTTACGGCGCTCGAGGACCTGCTGCACAAGATGCCGTACGGTCTCCGCTTCCTGAGCGGGCAGATGTTCGACGCGCTCTGCCAACACTTCAACCGAGAGCCGCAGGCCCAGCTGCTGCAGGTGGTGGCCAACTGGCTGTGGAAGTTTTATCTTCAGCCGGCGCTGACGTCGCCGGAGCACGTCGGTGTGGTGGAGAGGTCGCTGAGCCCGCTGCAGAAGAGGAACCTGAGCGAGGTGGCCAAGGTGATCGGACAGGTGGCGTCCGGGCGGCCGTTTGGCGGGGACAACATCTACCTACAGCCTCTCAACGCGTTCGTGACGGAGTCGATGGAGCGGCTGCAGCTGATGATGAGGGAGCTGATGGCGGTGCCGGACGCCGAGCGGACGTTTGACATTGACGAGTTCAACGACCTGTACGCCAAGAACAAGCCGACGCTGTACGTAAAGATGACGGACATCTTCGCCATCCACAACCTGGTGGCGGCAGAGCTGGGGACGATGTGCCCGACGCGCGACGACGTCCTCGGCGAGATCATGAGCGACCTCGGCAGCGCCAAGAGCAACGAGAACGAGATGAACGCGGCCGGATCGTCGGACATTCACATGTTCCTGACGCCCAAGCTCCACGACGTCGAGGACCCAGAAGAGGACGTCAAGGCGCTGTTCATGGAGACGAAGCGCTGCGTGCTGTACATTATCCGCGTGCAGACGGGGGCTAACCTCCTGGAGATCTTGGTGAAGCCCATCACGGCCGAGGACGAGCAGCGGTGGCAGGCCTTGCTACGGGACGACTTTTCCGACGGCAGCGAGACGCGAGGAGCCTACTCGGACGCCAACATGGCGGATGTGACGAGGATGACGTACCACGAGCTCAAGCGGACGGCGCTGGAGAACGTGATGCGGCTGGAGCAGATGGGACGCATCTCCAAGCACAACCTATATCAGGACGTACTCAACGCCATAGCCAGCGACATCCGGACCAAGAGCCGTCGTCGCGTACAAAGGCAGAGGGAACTCGAGGGCGTGCGGCTGACGCTGGGCAACCTGCATGAGAAGGCCAAGTACCTGGAACAGCAGCGGAGGAGCTATGACGACTACATTGAGCATGCCATGGCGACTCTGCAGAACAAGAAGGGGTAAGGCTTTGTTCTGAGTCTTTTCCCACCCCCCCTTTACATGCCAACTTTTTTTGCTGACGGACGTGGCTTGTACAGGAAGAAGCGATTCCTGCTGCCTTTCACGAAGCAGTACAACCACCAGCGCGAGCTCGAGCGCAGCGGGCGCGTGCCCAAATTCGGCAGCTTCAAGTACAGCGCGCGATCGCTGACGGACAAGGGGGTGCTTGTCTCGTGGAGCGGGCTCGGAGACCGAGACGTGGACAAGATCAACCTGACCATCTCGTGCGACGAGGTGGGAATCTTTGCGCTCGAAGGGTCACGCGGGCACATCCAGATGCCTGGGGCCAGCGCGCTGGTGTCGATCGAAGACTTGTTGCAGGCACAGTTTGAGTCGCACCAGTTTATGCACGTTTTTGAGGGCAACCTTAAGCTTAACGTCAACCTGTTGCTGCACCTTATTTACAAGAAATTTTACCGGACGGCGTGAAGAAGGGGAGGAAGAAGGGGGAGGAGAGGAGGGGAGGTGAGAGGTGAGAGAAAAGGGTCTTTTGCCACATTATTGTGTGTAAGAGAGAGAAAGAGAGTGCGTATGTGTGAGTGAGGTTGATGAAGTGTGTGTTTGTGTGTGTCAAAAACAATTCCTCTCCCTCTTCCCTTTTGTCCCCCCCCCCCCCCTTTTCGGCCCCCCCCCTGTTTTCCCTCTCCTTTGTACGTGGCAAGCAAAAAGCGGGTTGTCTGTCTGCATCATGTGATAGTTTATACATATGGCGAGAGGAAGGGGCATGACGAGTAAATGAATTTACCGACCTAGTCATCTAGGTACCGCTGAGTCCCAGACTCCTAGATGGCCGAAAGACGTTAGTATCCGACGAGGCGTCTTCTCTTCTTTGCCGCCGAGGTTGAAATCGGTAGTGCATCCACACCGGCCCGCCAAGATTGGGTATAGCATGTACGTGCATATATGCATATATGCATGCATGTATGTAGTATATATGTAGGTAAAGGATAGGGGGGTTTCGGGGAACGGAGGGGAGAACGATAAATCCGGGGGACCGCAAGAGGTAAAAGGGGTTTGTGTGAAGAGAAAAAAGGGGAGTGGCGGTGATTAGTAGGGGCTGCTGCATCAAGTTGGCATGAAGTAACAGGTTCCCCGGTCTTGGCATTAAGAAGTGTGTAGTGCATACTATGTAATAGACGGTCTGGGACTGCCGAAGGCGAAGAAGGTGATGAAAGCGGTTCCGCATCGTGGCACCAAGGCCAACCTAGATTGCGCAATCCGACTACAGACAGACGAATACATACAAGGAGGGGAAAGGGAGGAAACAATGAGACATGGTCCGAGAGTCTTGAGGGGGTGGTAAGAGTAAGACCGTAGGGAAGATGCCCGGGGACGGAGAGGAAAGGCGGCTCGTCATCGGCCGGCTTGAGGTCGTCATCGGGGGGAGGGGGGGGCCGGATTTTGATCATGTGGCAGTATCTGGAGCAAGCCAAGAGGCATGGCATAGTATGCATGTAAAGGTATACAGTAGCTGCCTGTCTGCCTGTCTGCCTGTCCACGTATGTATGTATACATACATATGTAGTATGCAATTAGCCGGGTAAGTGCCCCTGATGGATGGATGGATGGAGGCTTGGAGCATCATGGAGGGTATCGAATGGGGGATGGAGGATGGGGGGATAAGGGGATAGGGATGGTGGATGAAGGATTGGGCTCACGTGGGCGTTTTCTTTTGAGCCTTGCTTGACGGTTGCGTGACAAAGCATAAATTCACGTCGTCGCCCGCTTACGGAGATGGCTTGTCTTAGGTAGTGATTGTTTTGGCAGTGAGCAGATTGGTTACCAGTTGGTTATTGGTTTAGTAGATTACCTACCTACTTGCTGAGTACGGATACTTGATCTCTATCTTGCATTCTTCGTCTTCTTCTTCTTTCCCTTTAAAAACTTACCTGCTTGAGAGAGACAGGCAGAGACAGAGGCAGAGACAGAGACAGGGAACTGACTATAACGAAGCCGGCGTTGAACAAGACGAACCCTTTCTGCCTACCAATCCCACACACGCACACAGAACACAGGCTCTCCCCCCTCCTCAAAGGGACAGGCAAGGACAGGCAAGGGCAGGCAAGGGCAGGCAATTGACCATTTCCCCCATCGTCTTTCTCCTTGTCTCTTATTAATAATCGAGACGTGCTTTTTTTCGGACATCGCGTCATTTCACTAGTGGATTCTTCTTCTTCTTCCTTTCCCACTCTTTCTCTCTCTCTCTTGACGACCTGACGAAACAAACCCTCTTTTCTTTTCTTTTTCTCTCTCACCCCCCTTGGAAACAGACTGACTTGGAAGTGGGCTCTTCCTTACCTTACCCCCGTCTTCTTTGCTTCTTTCCCCTTTTCCCCTTATTTACCTCTGTCTGCGCTTTACTTGCTTTCATCTTGACATATCTATCTACTACTCAATTTAACCCTAATCTCGTTTTCTTGACTCTTGTCTTTCTCTGGAAGAAGGGAGAGATAGAAAGGAAGAAGAAGAGAGGGAAAGAGAGAAGAGAGAGAGAGATTTTGGCGTCTTCTCTTTTCTTCTTGTCTCTTTTTTTAAAGGGGGGCTTGGATTCCCTCTTGCTCCGAAGTGGGTTCGGATACACACGCATACGCACGCGCGCACAGGCACAACCTTTGACGGAGAGATACATTTATCCTCTGAGAGAGGAATTGAGAGGGAACGAGAGAGAGAGAAAGAGAGCGAGAGAAAGAGAGCGAGAGAAGGAGGGCGAGAAAGAGGGACACACACAAACACATACACACGCAGAGAGAAGAAGAAGAAGGAGAGGGAGACAGAGAGAGAGAGACAAGAGAGCCCTTGACCATGTCTCCCGACCTCAACTCGCTGCCCATGTCGGGTCCCCTCGCCAGCGGCCCCAAAGGCCCAGACGGCTCCAGGCCCAACATCCTCTACATCATGGCTGACCAGCTAGCGGCCCCCCAGCTGGCCATGTACAATCCTGAATCGCAAATCAAGACGCCCAACCTCGACAGGCTGGCAGCCGGGTCTGTCCAGTTCGACTCTGCCTACTGCCCATCGCCTCTGTGCGCCCCGTCGCGCATGAGCATGATCACCGGCCTGTTGCCCATGAAGATAGGCGCGTTTGATAACGCTTCGCAGATCAGTTCCGAGATCCCGACCTACGCCCATTACCTTCGCTCGCGGGGCTACCATACCGCCCTCGCCGGCAAGATGCACTTTGTCGGCGATCAGCTTCACGGCTACGAGCAGAGACTTACCAGCGACATCTATCCAGCCGATTTCGGCTGGGCTGTCAATTGGGATGATCCGGATGCGAGGCTTGAGTGGTATCATAATGCAAGCTCCATCCTTCAGGCTGGACCTTGTGGTCGGAGCAACCAGCTCGATTACGACGAGGAGGTCATGTTTCGAAGCACCCAGTATCTTTGGGATCATGTCCGCCAGGCGCCTGACGAGAAGAAGCCCTTTGCGCTGACCGTCTCCCTCACCCACCCTCACGACCCTTACACCATCACCAAGAAGTACTGGGACCTCTACGAAGGCGTCAACATCGACCTACCCAAGGCTCGGATCCCCAAGGAGAAGCTCGACACGCACAGCAAGCGTCTGTTGCGCGTCTGCGACCTCTGGGATCAAGACCTGACCGATCAGCAGATCCGGCGGGCCAAGCGCGCCTACTACGGTTCCGTCAGCTACGTCGACGATTGCATCGGTAGGCTGCTGGAGACTCTGCGAGACGCCGGTCTGGCCGACGACACCGTCGTCATCTTCAGCGGCGACCACGGCGACATGCTGGGCGAGCGGGGGCTGTGGTACAAGATGAGCTACTTCGAGTCGTCGGTGCGGGTGCCGCTGCTGGTCAACTATCCGCGCTGGTTCGCGCCCCGACGAGTGTCGCAGAACGTCTCGACCCTCGACCTGCTCCCCACCATATGCGACCTCATCGGAACCAAGCCGGCGCCCTACCTGCCCATGGACGGCATCAGCATGCTGCCCCATCTCCTCGGCCGAGACGGGGGTCACGACACCGTCCTGGCCGAGTACACGGGCGAGGGGACGGTGCGACCCATAATGATGATCCGTCGGGGGCCCTGGAAGTACATCATCTGTCCGGCCGACGAGCCGCAGCTGTACAATCTCCGAAACGATCCGCTCGAGCTGGATAACCTGGCGACTCGACTGCGCAATACTACCAACATTCCCACCAAAAAGGAGAACCCGGCTCTAGCCGAGGCTAAGATGATACTTGCTCAGTACGACGCCGAGGCCAAGACTCGGTGGGACTTTGACGCCATCACCGCTCGGGTTTTGCAGTCGCAGCGCAGCAGGCGACTGGTTTGGGATGCGCTGAAGCAGGGCAACTTTACTAGCTGGGACTTTGACCCTATTGACGACGGTCGAACCAAGTGAGTTGATCCCTAAAAACCTCCGTTCTTATTTTTTTTCTCTTTGCAGTCACTAGTCACGCGAAGAGGGGAAGAGAGGGAGGGGGAGAGGCACATCGGGATACGAGATACAAGCGCTGACACAAGCGCAACAAAAGATACATTCGCTCCACGATCCCCCTCGATGAGCTTGAGCGCCGGGCGCGCTATCCGTTTGTCGGCTCTAAGTCTCACACCGTCGTCAAGGCGGTTGATTCCACCCGCGGATGAAGCCGGAGTTTTGCGATGCGACCAGCGGATGAAGCCGGGTCCAGCGAGACGAAAGACGGGCAGGTGAATAGCGAAAGAAAGGGGCGCCAGCATGGAAAGAAGAAAGAAGGAAAGATTCGACGCAAGCGAAAGAAACAAGACGAGGATCCTGCCAAGGACTGCTGGCTGCAAGTGGCCAGTTACCTGTCTTGGGAGGGGAAGTCGAAAAGGTCCCTCGTTCTGGTTTCGGGAGATATTCGTCTAGCCTTTTTGGATTAGGTGAGGTGCTGCTGCAAGCGATTATATGTCTTTGTGGATGGAGTCGGGGGAATGGAAGAGGACGATCATCGCGTGCGAGGAGGAGAGGGAGAAGAAGAAGAAGAGGGAGGAGAGAGACGCGGAGGCAGAGGCGAGGGAGAGAAGAGAAGAGAGGGGATGTCGTTGAGGCAGAGCCGCGTGAGGCTCTGCTGGTTGAGCGGATCCCTGAGTGGGGGCCCTTTGGGGGCCATTTGGGGGCCATTTGGGGGCCGTTTTGGGGAAGCGATGATGGGTTGGTTTGGATTGTGCGTGGAGTTGGGTGGCGTGACTTTGTGGCTACTTTTGTGGACGTACAGAATGTAAAGCTTATCACGTATCTGTCCCGTACCCCTCCTACCTCCGTTTACCTCGAACCTTGACCTTGACCTAAACCTCAGCCTTCTCTGTCGGTCCAAGGCTTTCTTTCTCGATTCTATCGGCAACCAGCATCAGCCACCCCTTCCTCATCGCCATCATCTCTCGTCATCAGCTGCTCCGCCGCCATCTCCACCACCATGGCGACGCTCAGCCTCGACGACGACGAGCTCAAGACGGTGGAGCAGATGGTCTCCCGGCTGGCGCAGCTCTCAAGCAGCATCCAAAGCCTCAAGATGGACATTCTGAAGAGTAACCCTCTGCCTGCCCCGTAAGTTTGTTTCCTGTTTCCCGCCCTAAAAACACGTTCATGCCAAGATCTCTAATCACGAAAATTCCTCGACACACGAAAAACACAGATCATCCCTCCAAGCCTCAGCGCAGATCCTACAACGCAACCTGCAAACCGTCCTCGACAACCTAAGCGAAAACGCAGACCTCTTCAGCCGCATGGCCATCCACCCAGCCACTAACTACCCAGGCCGAACACAAGAGGGCGTCCTCACCCAGCTCCTGCGGAAAAAGCTAGAGCCCGACGTGGAAGAGCTCGTGGCGGCCGGACGCGAGGCCGCGGCGGCGCTCGTCACCCCAGAAGGTATCCTGGCCCTGCAGGACATCTGGGACGAGCTCAGGCAGTGGACCCACGACCGAATCGCTACCTACGTCCGCGACGAGGCCGGCAAGGTCTTTACGGCGGAGGAGAGGGTCGAGGGTGTGGACAAGGTTCGGACTGGGTTGAAGCGCGCTTTGGAGGAGGAGAGCGATGACGACGACGAGAATGATGATGATGATGATGCTGAGGATGAGGATGGCGCTGACAAGTCGAAGCCTCCCAGGGGACCTGAGCTCGAAACGCTACTCTGGTTCAGAGAGCATGGTGATTTCGATCTGCCTGCAAACGTCGAGTATGAGAATAAGGTGGATCCTTATAAGGGACTTCAGGGCGTCGGCGTCTTTCCGGAGAGCCTGGATGATGCTGCGCCGCCTGCGCCGCCTGCGCCGGAGGCGTGATATTGACAACGCGGACATACCCACAAGGCCACAACACACCCACACCCACAACACACACTCACAGCACACAACACACACAACACACACTTCTTCATCGAGATCATCTGCCCGTTATTGCCAGAGACTACCAACGCCGAATAGCGACATGGCGAGTCACGCATTAATCCCCCCCCCCCCCCCCTTTCACATCAAACACTGCCCGTATCGTCAGCGCCAACCTTTTTCGCAAGGGGCTGTGGCCTTTTTTTTCGGACGGAAGATCTCCCGATGCAGGCGCCTCAACTACGTGCTGGCAAAGTTTCACGCGGCTTCACTAGGTGGGATGGTATGGCGATTGGTGTATGAAATGGCCTCATTTATACAAAGCTGGCCTCATCATCTACACATCGATCCCCACCAATTATAGAAAGCTATGCGAGACAAATAAAACAAAGACCATCTTCATAATGGGCTTACATCAACCTCTCCTCTCCGCTGTGTCGGTCCCGCTCGCCGGCCGTCTCCGATTGAGGGCCGTGATAGTCGGAGCCAGCTCCTGGCGGTGATTGATCCGAATGCTTTGCTGGGTCAAAGACGTAGATGGGAAACTCGAGGAAGAGGGTGCGCTTCAGGAAGACGGGAAGACGGGCGTAGATCTGGGGCGGGAAGGGGATGAGGATGCTGGTGCGTTGAAGCCATAATTGGTACTCGAACCAGTTGTTACCCTTTTCATACCGCGCCTTGGCCTTGGGCCGCTCCGAAAGCGGCAGACCGGAGACGAACATGAGGAGGATGGTGAGGAAGAAGGGGCCGAGAATGGTGGCGTAGAGAGCCTTGTAGGCTTGGCCTTGGACGAAGCCGTCGGCGGCGGAGGAGACGGCTATCATGTAAATGGCTGGAAAGAGTTGCCCGTCAGCGTCTTTACGTGAACGACGAATGAGATGAGAGGAAATCTCACAGAACTGAATGATGATTTCGCCGAAATAATTGGGATGTCGAGAGACGGAGAACAGGCCCTTGTCGCAAACGGCACTGCCATCGTGGGACTGACGGAACAGGTATTTCTGCACATCGCTCACAGCCTCCATGAAGAAGCCGATGGTGAAGAGGATGATGCCGGCGATGTCCCTTCCAGTTCCAAAGGGATGCTGCGGAAAGCGGGTGACGTTGGGCGAGTTGAGGACGGTGACGGGTAGGGAGACGGTCCAGACCCATACCATCTGAAAGATCCAGAAGCCGAGAAAGGGGAAGAACTTGTCGCGCTTGTCGTCGAAGCGGTCATCCTTGCCTGTTCTCAGGATGCGGAAGAAGAGAAAGCCGGATAGTCGGACGGCCCAGATGATGAGGAAGAGAGAGGCTACTACCTGGCGGGCGTTGTGGTGACCTGATAGTGAGAGGGTGAGGATGGCTAGGACGGCGAAGTTTGAACCGCCGGCGAGATCTTATTTTGAAGATGTGTGAGTATATATGTATATATTTGTGTGAGGGAAGAGGGGGTGTGTTTTGTCAGGGTGAGTTGTGTATGGATTTTATATGGGGATTTTTACCTGTTAGTTTGTCGAATTTGAAGCTGTAGGCGATGGAGAAGAAGAGCAGTTGGTAGGCTATTGTGACGAGGGCGGTGATGGCGAGGTAATAGTTGTCCAATACGTGGACAGTTGCCATTATGAGGTAGGAGAAGGGAGATGAAGATGCTAAAAATCAACGCAAGAGGGATAGGGGAGAGGATGATCTGGAAGAGAATGATCTTCTAGAGGTTGGATTGTTCTCCCTTGCGTGTATAAGTCTTGGGGGGAAGAGAGAGGTTGGACGGAACTACGACGTCAGTTTCCCCCCCCTTCGTCTAGTAGGTAGATGGCGAACACGTGCATTGGCGGACGGGATATGCCGCTGCAAGGGAGGGGGGGAGATGGGGAAGAAGAGCTGGTTCGCTAGTGGGAGAGAGTGAGAAGGAGACTGCAGAAGTCTATGACGCTTCTGCGAGGGGAAAAGGACGCTAGCTTCGTTCTAGGGTGGTTCTCGTTTTTTTTATTCTTTGATCGCATGGCCCGGCGATTATCGGGCGAGTCAGTTGGTAGATGGTGGTGGTGGTGGTGGTGGTGCAGGTGAGGAGGTGGTGGTGGTGAGGAAGAGGTGAAGAAGAGCCTCAGAAGAGGTGAGAAGGTAGAGAGAGGTAGGTGACGAGAGGATGAGGTGTGCTTTGTCATCCATCTCTGTCTTGACAGAGAGAGACAGGGAGAGCGAGAGAGACTCTCCTTCCATCTTCTCCGTCTTCTCCTATCTCTCTCGTCCCCTGACAACCCCCTTCTTCAGAGCCATCTCTTCAAAAGCTGTTACCAAAAACGAACCATCACACAAAAATAGGACAACGACAAGTCATTCATTCATTGCTCCTCGAACTCCTCTTTCCACTTCGTCGTTCTGCCTCTAGTTTCCAGCTGAATCGCGATGCTAGCCTCCCTCTCATAGGTACTTACATACCACCTACCGCCTACCATCCTACCCGTTGAGCTAGGAGTCGGCGCCACTCGCACCAACATAATCGAGGCTGTTGGCGGCACATCTTACTCCATAGGAGTAATTTGCGGAGGAGAAGAAGAGAAGAAGAGAAGAAGGGAAGATGATGATGGTGATGGTAATGATGATGATGACTCAACTTGACAGCGTCGAATCTAGATGACGAATCTCCTTTCCTCTCTCTTCTTCTTCTTCTTCTTCTTCTTCTTCTTCTTCAGTTAGACTAAATCACAAGCCCTTTCCCTTCCCGTCAGGGACATGTTGACCTTTTATCGCTTTCCAAAACTCGCTAACTCTACGGATTACAGATAGTCGTCTTCTTTTTCTAGATGGAAACACCACATTCGTCTCGTCTTTGGGCTACTGGGTCGAAATCAAAAGCAGGGGGCTGAAAATCACACGTCGTTATGCGACACCCATTCTTTCGCCTTCTACAACCAAGATCTTCTCCTCTTTACCCCCCCCCCCCCCCCCCTCTCCTAAACAGAGAGCGACATACACACACACACTTACGCACACACTTACACATACATACATACCTACATACAGAGAGAGAGAGACAGGAAGACAGAGGCCAGAGCCCCTCCTTGGAACCGGGTCCCTCTTTTTTCCCCCACATGGCTCGGCCGGCTCCTCTTGCTCGGCCCCATGTCCGTGACGATTCCTGTCTGAAACCCAGTTTCAGACTCCAAGCTAAAGCAGACTGAGCCAACTTTTTTTTCTTCCCTTCATCTTCTACTACGTCTTCTTATCCACCCTGCGATCTATACACCTTCCTCACTCTATTGCTACCTAACTAGACTATGTACGCTATGCTCTCTCCATCGTCTGTCCCCTTCTTGTATCATCTCGGCCTCCCGAGGTTTTGAGTTTCGCGAACCGCCGCTCCCCCCTTTTTTTCTTCACCTCGTGGATCAGGAGTTGTCCCTTTTCCACCCCCTTTCACTGTAGTCTGTATGTATGTTATGAAGGTAGATATCCGTGCGTTTATGTTGGACCGCCTTCCGCGCACCCATAATGGTTCATTCTGTACTCTAATCCCCCCTTTTTTCCCCTTTCGCTGTGCGGATCGTTCTTGTCTTCCTTTTCCTTCTGGCTCTTGTTGTCCTTGTCCTGCTCCTATTGTTGCTTCCTTCTTCTGGACGAAGAAGAGCGAGCGAAGAACAAAGGAAAAGGGAAGGGTTTCCGTTGGTTAATGGAGACATCGTCAACTTCTTATTGCATGTCTGTTCTCAACTTAATAATTACCGCTTGACAACTCGGCTTCTCCCCTTCCATCTTCGTCACTCGAAACGGGAGCCTTCAACAGCTGGGCTGTTCTCTTACATCTCTTTTCTTTTTTTCTCACCTTTTAATATCCCGAGCTGCTGTGCAGCATAGCAGTCAGCGACGATGCATCTCAGGGCCTATAGCGTCCTGGTTGCCTATTTCCTTGTGCTGGTATGAGAATGAGACTATACAATCACATCTCGGCTCTCTATTTTCTCTCATAGTTGAGGACACTGATGAGCTGACTTTCGTATACTCTAGGCCACAGCAATCGCAGCGAAGGATCATAATCTCTATGCGAGAAACGGCGGCAGACCCAAGCAATTGGGGCGCGCCATTAAGGCGGCCGGCGGCGGCGGCGGCGGCGGAGGAGGAGGAGGAGGAGGAGGAGGAGGAGGAGGAGGAGGAGGAGGAGGACAAGGAGGAGGGGGTGGCAGCAGAGGGCGTAATCTCAATGATGGCAACGTTGGATTCGCGGCTCAAATCCAGGCCATCAGAATCAAGAAGATCAACGAGAACGATAACAAGGTCAACAACTTCAAGGGCGAGAACCTCAAGAACAAGGCTAGGTTCAGAGGAAAGGACCGAGGCAAAGACAATGACAATAACAATGGCAATAACAACAACAACAACGCCAACGCCAACGCCGCAATCAACCGTGGCGGCGGCGGAGGCTTCAACAACGGTGGTGGAGGCGGTTTCAACAACAACGGCGGAGGAGGAGGCTTCAACAACAACAACAACAACAACAACAACAACAACAACAACAACAACGGCGGCGGCGGCGGAGTCCTCAACAATGGCAACAACAATAACCTCGCTCAAGCCAATGACCAGAATAACCAGGGACAGACTCTTTGTTCGGTAAGGTGACCCCGACCGAATCATCGAAACCGTCCATGGAACGAAGAGAAGAAAAAGAGCCCAGCTAACATTGATATGATGAAAAAAAAAGCCGAATCAGATTCGAACCAACATCCAGGTCATTACCGAGACGGTCACGCAGACGACGACGGTGTTTGGCGGTGGCAATGCTGTATGTTTCCTTGACCTTTTTTTTTTCCACTCATCACGAGTTCGGAATATGGGGGATGTGCTGACCTTTTCGAATAGCAAGCTCTCGCTACCCCAGCAGCCAACATCAACAACAACTTGAACAACGGTTTCAATGGCCAGCAAGGCGGCGCCTTCAACGGCAACGGCAACGCCAACGCAGCCCTCAACAACCAACGAGGCGGCGTCGCCCTCAACAACGGCGTCCAGCCCGCTCAAAGCAACGGCGGCGTCGCAGTCGTCAACGGTAACGGCCTCCAAAACGGCCCCGGCTCCGAAGGCATCGCTGTCATCAGCCTCGACAACCAGAGCGGTGTTCAGGTCGTCAACGGACAGAGTCAATGCGTCATCAACGGCGTTGTCATGGGTGTTCTTCAGCAGGAAAACGGTAACAACAACAACAACAACAACGCTCAGAGTCAGGAAAATAACGGACCAGCGGCCAAGATCATCCCCTTGCCGCCCAACCTCGCATCCAGCAGCGCTGTGACAACCTCGGCTACCCAGCAGCAAGCGCCAGCCACTACCCAGCCGCCCGCCGCGTCGAGCTCAACACCGGCTCCAGCTCAGGATCCAGCTCAGGTCCAGGCTCCTCAGGAGGTGCAGCCGCAGCAGCCGCCCCCGCCCCCGGCCTCATCGTCTTCAACAACGTCCTCATCTTCCTCGTCTTCGGAAGCGCCTGCCAATACCGATAACGCTGTGCGGAGTTCCGGGCTCAACCTTGGGGCGCTCGTCAATGATGGCAAGTAGGTGAAGCTATGAATTGCCCGGAAGGGGGTGGCGTCTTGGTGTCAAGTGAGAGACGGGCGGTATCTTGCCGCCGCGTTTCTCCTTCTTTTCTCATTAATCTATGGCGTTATGTCGCCGCGCCTCCTGAGCCTTGAGGGAAGCTATAAGCAATTATGCTTCAACGCCAATCTCTACTATTTCCCTATAGTGTCATGGAGGCGTTGTATCTAGAGGAGGGCTGAGGCCTGAGATGTATTCGAGCTTATTCAATACGGAGTTTTCGGATGCGAGAAAAATATCCCATTGGGAGGGCCATGATTTGAATCTGGAATCCATCATCGCCAATTCGATTCTCGCTTCAGGATGCGGCACGTTTCGTTTGCGTTGGAAGCCAGGGCTAGCCTTAACGGATCTCCCCGACGACCCCTTTTGGCTGACTGGACCAGACAAGTCCGGCTTTCGCATTCCCGTCTACTCTAGCGTCCATCGGCGTTGACCGTAGTTGCAGTTTGCGGCGGCTAGTGCGAGACTATCACCGCTGTATAGTCCAGATAGAAGAGCACCACGGGACGAGCGTTTGATTCTCCACGCCCCTTGTTGCGACATGGATTCCTAAAACCTCAAACGAAGATGAGGAATCGAAAGGGGCAGTTGTTCGCGCATGAGCATGTCGACGATGGGTATCATGACGAGGAGCGAGTCAGGTTGAGATGAGAAAAGACAAGGCCGCAGCGCGGTGGGCAGATCCGATCCATCCTTCCACCCGTACATACTTTTCAAGGCGATTGCGTGTGAAGGTGTTGTGCTAGATGGAGCTGTACGTACATACAACTCATGTGTGTGTGTCATGGGTTTTGCGACGAAGCAGCCGAGTCGATTGCCGAGCAGGTCAATGCATAGAGATGCATGCCAAGAAACTTGGCTTTGATTCTTTCTTCCCTTTTTGGGAAGTACGGGTCTTTTTGTCTTCGTCTGCGGTAGAGGGTTTGTGGGTATCGTCATATATCTATCCATGGCACTTCATGGTTCGGTATTCTCCGAAGCAGCGGCGCGGGCAGCCATCTTCATTTTCTTGGCTTGCCGCTTGCTCATGGGCTGAGCATCTGCGACTTTTCGCTTCTGGCTTGTTGTGGCGGTGGTATCGCGGTCAGACGTGTCGGCTGTCTCGGCTTCGCGAGAGGCGACTTGGACGACGTCGACGATGCCTCGAAAACCGCGCCTCTTGATGGCTTCGTTGACGACGATGCTCCTGGGTATGGATCGAAGACCATCAAGTCCCTTTTCGTTTGCCAGGCCCCAGACGCTCAAGAGGTTGACGACGTCAGCGGGGGCGCGAAGGGCCAGGGCGGAGTTGGCCTCGCTGCTGACGACGAAGCCCCGACCGCGGGTGGCGCGTATGAGGCTGGAGAGGTTGGCAATGAAGTTGGCGCGACCGCGAGAATCGGCAGCCAAAAGCTGGGCGTAGCAGAGCTCAAAACGGACACCGCGAGATACGGCGGCCATGCAAGGTTTAGGCCGGAAATGAAAAGGAAAATGGGTCGTCAAGTCGAGGGAGATGAGAGGAACGTCTAGGCTGAGGCAGGCATTTTGAAAGGCTTTTTCCGTCAGCGGGCGGATGGAGATGAGGTCGTAGACGGCGGCCAAGGCCGGCAGTCTGTAGTTGGAGGCGGCGGGATCGGCGAGTAGCAGCGTGGCCCTGCGGAGAACGCGGAGCCTTCCGGAGGCGGGACCGGAGTCGGAGTCGGGGAGGGGTGGGAAGGGCGGCGGCGCGGGCTTGGCGGGGAGAGGAAGTTCGAGGCTGTGGTTGAGGGCGACGGCGGCGTAGCCGAGCGAGGCGGCGAAGGAGAGCGTCTGAGAGAGGTGGTCCGGCGGGGTAGTCGGGGACCAGGGAAGGTTGAGGTCGTAGAGCATGACCCTATGCTATAGCCCTATGGGAAGGTTTCTCTGTAGAGATGGGTTATAGGGGATAGGGGATAGGGAATAGGGGATACGGACGACGACGACGACGACGATGATGCCGCGGATTGTGTGAATGGAGAAGATGGGAAAATAGGAAAGTGCGTCTTTGTCCGCACGGCCCGCGCGGAGAACAGAACTTTGTTTTAAGTGGGGTCGTCCACATGAAAGTATCCTAGACCTCGTCCTCCCCCCGTTCATGCTGGTCCCTGCTGGTGCCTGGCGCGCTCATCTCCCGTACCGGATACACGCAGTACGGCTACTACTATGCGGGCGTGTAGAAATACATATGGCGTCAGTCGCACGCCCGGACTACAGCGTCCACCGCTTCCTCCGCCAGACAAGCACAAACCCTCCCCTCTTTCTTTTCGTCATCCCCAAGTCTAACCAACCCTTGTCTTTCTCTCTCTCTCTCTCTCCCTCTCTTTCTCGGACGCTCTCTCAACCTTCACCTATCCCATCGAGTCAATCGCAAGCCCTGAAAGGACGGCCACGGTAAATAATCGTCCTGTTATTCTCCTCCTCTTCGAGCACTCTCGCAAGACAGTGATTCTTACCCGATTCCCTCGGCCTCGAAAAAAACACATCAACAAAGCTTACATACGTGCATACACATACATACAAACACATCCATACGGGACGAAATTCAGGGTCCTTCTTTGTTTCATTTCACCCCCCTCTCCTCTCTCTCCCCCATCCTCCTTCTCGTTAAAGGCCCGCAGATATCCTTCTCCTCCTTTCCCCCTCGTCCGTCATGTTCTTCTTCTTCTTTTGCGGCGAGCATAACTTCCGCAAGGATGTCCGCGGATACGAGGGCATCGTCTGTCAGTGCCACCACTGCGGCAATATGGCCGGCCACGTCATCAAGAGCTGGCCCTGGTTCACCATCTGCTTCATTGTATACTTGAATCTACCCCACCCTCTATCCTCTCCTTTACTCACCTGACTGACGTTGAGATAGCCTGTCCTCCCCTTCACTATCAAGGGCTACACCGACGTCACCTGTAATATCTGCAACTTCAGCCAACCGCTCGAGACCCGGCCCGATGTCGTCGCTATGGCCCAAGATGGCCGTCCGCCACAGTACACCTCCGAGCCTCCGTCTCACCAATCGTATGCCTAGCTCGCTGCTCTGAGGACTTCATTATTCTTGTTACGGCGTTGGTGGATGCATTTTTTTGCCCTTCATATCAGGCCCTCAAAATCTATCTTCATCCTCACCCCAACTACAGTCACATCCAACTTTGCTTCTTCCTCTGGACATTCGAGTCTCACCAATTTCATCCCTCCACAATTTCACCTTCACCATATTGGAAAGGGTACAGACAGCAGAAATAAAAAGAGAACCCCGCCTGCGCTCTGAAGCCGCAGCGCATTGCTCTTTGGCTCCAATACCCGGACTCTCTTGTACCCATGTGTTGGCCTCATCTGCTTGCTTCGTGGTGAGACGTGCGTGAGAGGATAAACCACACACGCTAGTAACGCCTGCCAATTGCAATTCGCAAACGGATGCAAGACAATGCCCGATGAGCACCGGAAACATAGCACCCACATCGGGTTCAGGTCATCATGTGCCGTCTCCAACTCCGACGTAGCCCCCCTTTCCACCGTCGCCCATCCGCAGGCTCTCCTCCATCGCAGCCCGAAGCTCTTCTTCCTCGTCCGAGCCTCCGTGCCGTCCGCCTCCTTTTGCCTTTCGCAGCCGCCGCTGAATTTCCTCTTCCGCCAAGCTCTGCTTCTTGATGAAGTCAAGCACCATGTCCTCCTCCGACCGCTGGGCCGCCGCCGCCTGCTGCGACTCCTCCAGTGAGGCTGCCATAGCCCGTTGCAGCGCCGCTTCTTCCGCTTCGTCATCGTAATCGTCGTCGTCGCCTGCGTCCTGACCGAGGCTTCTTCGGACGGCTTTCTCGATGAGCTCCTGATACTCCTCATCCGTCATCCTCCATTGCTCAATCTCCGACGCGTCTTCCTGCGGCATCTTTCCCCCCTTCTCTTCCTTCTTTCCCCTCGAGGCCGGAATGGGCTCCAGCAGCCCCCCCTGTTGTCGCATCGCCAGTACACTCTTACGAATAGCAGCTTCAATCGACGCATCTTCCTGAGCGTTTCCCCGCGACGTCTCCTGCACGGAAAGCCGAATGGCTCTTTCATACTCTGCTTCATCGGAGCAGAGGCCGGGGCCGCCGCTTGATGTTGGTACTGGCTCCGTTGTTCTCCCTTTCTTCAGCTGTTTCCTCCGAGCTTTCTGCTCCATCATATCCGCGAGAGAATGACAAGGACGCCTCTGACTCACATTGCCATCCTGGCGTTCTTCGTCTGGAGCATCCTGCTGTAATTCCTCGCTCGCCGCTGCTATCCTGACCTTGTGCTTTCTTGCGTAGAATTTCTGAAAGTCGGCACTCAAAGCATTCCACTGCCTGACCATCTCGTCCTTCTCTCCAGCGGTTGCCTGCATCGCGGCTCGCTGGCCTTGAAGAACCCGGGACGTCATGATATAGTTCTGCACGCTCTTGGAAAACAACTTGGAAACTTCAGCATGAACGCCCTGCATTGTGTATCCAGGAACTCCCCAGAATCCTGGCCTCATGTTAGTCTCGCGTCGTTTCTCAGCGGTTCTAGCCAACTTACCAGCAGCGGGCTTCGTGATCAAGCCCCCTATGCCCTTCCCAAAGCCCTTGATCAAGCCGCTGGCCCCCTCCCTTTCGGCTCCCCGCATGGGTTGAGTCACGAGCCCCGAAATGCCGTCGAAGAGCCCCATCCCTAGTTCTTTACTCGCGACTCTGATACCGCTACTCAGATCCGTCACCTTTTCTATAGGCCTGACGGTGTCGTCATTGTACAGCCGCGGAACGTTTCTGAACCCCTTAGCTAGGCCGAGACAGAAGTTCATGGGCGACTTGACGCCGGTGGACACGACACGACCGACGCCTCTTCCAGCGTCAACGGCCGTTTCCACGCTGACGCCTTGAGGCCCGGTACCCTGTCGTGGCTGACTGCTGGAAGCCTGAGGGGTGTCTGTCTTTGTTTCCGGCGACGGCGGCGACATGGGATCGCTAACCCCTGGATTGGACTGAACCTTCGAACCTTCATAGCTCGATTCACCTGACGGAGGCACATCGGGGGCTGTGACCTCTCCGCTCCGCTGATTCGACTTGAACATCTCCCGCGGCATGTCGGCGATGGCCATGCCAAGGGTGCTAAGATCTCCAATTAGTGAGCAAGCGCCGGCTGTGATGGGGTCGGGTGGTTGATCGTCTATATTATATTCGCAGGATCGATGCCTGGTACACTGTTAGGGAGCTGTGCGGACGAGTCGACACAAATCAAAGGTTCTTACAGCTCGAGATCGGTGTATTGGAGAAGCCCCTTTTCGACAAGAACCGCCGCAGCCAAGGGAGAGAGACGAATCTTGCTTCGCCTGACTCGCCACGCCGCCGCCTGCTTTGGAGCAACGGAGCACCGAAGTGAGTCGATGTCGAGTTGGCGATGGAAGCTCTCGCCGCCGGCCTTGGTTCCCCGCTCTTCCCGAATTCTCTGGCCTAGCTGCCTTGCCTTTTCCTTTGTCTCGGGCCGCAAGCAGAATCTCAGAGCCTCAGAGAGCTTTTCCGCCGTCAGGTCCTTGTAGCGAACCGGTTGGGGGCCGGCCTCGGCCCTGGCCACCATGGCTCCCCAAAAGGGCTGATCGCCGAAAAAGGGAACGACAAAGGTGGGTTTGCCAGCTTTGATCCCAGCCGCGGTGGTGCCAGCTCCGCCATGGTGGACCACACAAGAGACGTGTTGGAACAGCCAGTCGTGCGGAACATTGCCAAGCATGTAGACGCCCTCGGGCAAGCCAACGTCATCCGCTCCAAGTCCGCCCCAGCCTTTGGACACCAGAGCCCTAACGCCAGACTGGCGAACGGCGTTGAAGATCATGCGCGTCATTGCATCAGGGTCGTCGACGACGATAGACCCGAAGCCGATATAGACAGGCGGCGGGCCGCCTTCGAGGAACGCCCCCAGTGCAGGTTCAGGAGTGAAGGCCGAAGCCAGATCGAGGAAGAAAAAGCCCGAGATATCAATCTTATTGCCCCAGTCGTTTGGCTTGGGAATCAGCGCCGGCGACCAACAGTACGTGTAAGGCACCCTGAGCCGGCTGAGAAGGCCAGGGGCGAAGATGAAGGAGAGGGGGGGAAGATCCAGCGCTTTCTCGCGAAAGCGATTAATGACGTCGCCCAGGCCCTGCCAGGTCATCATCTCGACAAGCGTGTATGTTAGATTGTTGGTCATGCCGTCGTCTGCATTTGAAGACAGGACGTCTGCGAGTGGGTGTGGGAATGCTCTCGTAGGAGACCATGGCATGCTGGGCTGTTGTTCAGCGACGCGCCTTAATCAGTGAGGACTACGGAGACCCACGTAAACATCATGTGCAGCGGAATTCCAAGCTTCTCGGCGACGTGAACGTGGGCAAAGCTCGGAGGATTGGCGATGATGACGTCGGCGACAAAGGGCTCCAGGGTTCCGTCACCTAGAAGCCTCGCCGAAAGATCGAACGGCTCATTCCGGGGATGGGGCTTCAGCGGTGGGCCGGAGCCGTCGCCAGGTTCGATACATGAGCGCCAACAGCCGAGCAAAATGTCCTGGATGCCCTTGCGCCTCTTGCTGATTTCACCGCTCTTTACGGCGTCGAAGCCCGGCATGAGGCCGGGATGCTTGACCATGAAGGCCATAAGTTCGGCAGGATCGCCGCCGATGTCGAAAAATTCCAAGCCGTTGTCGAGAACGAAGCTGCGGAAGGTGGCGTGAGTGGCAATGCGGACGCGGTGACTGTATTCCTCCTTGAGAATCTTGCCCAGCGCCACGAACGGCTGCACATCACCCCGCGAACCGACTATCTGGACGACAATGTTGAGAGGTGGCGTGGAATGATGCTCCCTGCCGGGCTCATAGGGATAAGCAGGCGGAGGCGAAGGCTGGCTGCGGAGCGTCGCGGCGAGGAGATGGGCCAGCCTTGTGTTCTTGGTGTTGATGTTGATGCTGACTCGGCCATCCTCTGATGAATGGGCGTTAGATGTCAGCGGTCGCAGTCATGTCGGCCAGACAACATCTCTCGTGCCCAACGCACCGGTTATCTCGGCGCCGGCCTCGAAGCCCGGCTGCGAAAAGTGGACGTGGTCAAGATGGGCGCCGTATGGAGGAGGCGCGTTATCGGGAGTATCGATTTGCGGCGCGACAGAGTGGTCCATGGCGACGACAGCCTCCGTGCGAGGTACAATGATAGGTGGGTAGTAGGTAGGTATGAAGTCGACGGGGTGGAGGAAATACGATGATGGCACAGGCTTCCTCTTCTCATCAGCGCCTTTCACTCGCGCTGTTTCCTAGGTACCTAACTAGGTAGGTAGGAGACGTGGGTACCTAGGTTGGTGGTAGGCAGATGGCCCGGACAGGCTGCTTCATTGCGCAGACCGGGCTGTGAGCGCTGTAGGTTCAGAGGTGAGAGCCGCTGGCGAGGGGCGAAGCAGGATGACGTCCGTGGTATTTACCTTCAACCTTCCACCTGCAGAGCCGAAACAGGCCGATCCCCACAACCACGTCTCAGCTGCCTCTACAGTAACTTCTTTGCGCGCAAACTTCGTACGACTTGCCTTGTGAATGGCGAAAACCAAGATCGGGAACGCTCTGCAAGAAGCACACAGCCACAGATGAAATGGTATTGAAAGTACTCACACCAATCAATCTCGCGCCTCACGCTGCCCCATCGTTCTCGTTCCAGCAAAAGCTGATTCGCTGTTCACCGACATTCTACATGACACCGCACTCCTCATCCTTTGATCTTCAACGTTCCGTCTCGACCGTCTCTTGTCTTTCACGCGCCCGTTCTCGACCCCGACGTCCGTTCTAGCTGGAAAAGCGTCGCGTAATCTTGGCAATGACTGGAGTATACAAGTTAGACGTTTCGTAAGCACCTGCAGAAGACAGTCACTCACTATGCAGAGCAACGACACTGAAAATGAAGACCAGAGAGAGAACCAGTACAATGACGGGATCGACCTTGAGCCCGGGCGACTCATCGGTGTATAGTCCTTTGTGAAGCTCGAGTTAGCTGTCGTCGTCAACAGGGTCCGAACCCAACCGGTACCACCTACTGAGCATGGTGCTGCTAGAGCCGCCTGCGCCGGCCGCCCTCGTGCTTGTCGGCCGAGCATTGGCTATTTTCTCCTTCTGGTCTGCGGCTGCTCGTCGCCGAATCGCCGTTCGAGCACCGCCCGGGGGCGTCGGCGACGATGGGCGACCGCTGCTGACGCCACTGGCCGTCGCCGGCGAGTTTGCAGGGGAAGACGGACGTGAGGAGGACTGACAGGAAGGAGTGTCACATCAGTAGCCGACAGACCACACAAGGCGCCTAGTGAATCATTAACTTACCATGGTCACAGTTCTTGAGTCGCTCTTCACGAGTCTTTTAACCTGAAGACTGTCCTTGCGCAGGAGTTGAAAAGGGGTGGTCGATACGGCGCGACGACGCGGGTGATTGAAGACTTCGCGTGCCCGACTTGAGATGAGGCCACAGTCACCAGTCTCACGCTCTAGGGGGTAGAGAGCACGACTGTCGGTATAACGATTATCCGACACTCCCCGTTTATTAAAGGTACCTGTTGAGGGGGTCCACGTGACCAGCCCCGCCCGACCTCGCATACGACCTAGCCTAGCCATCCTAGCCTAGACCTAACACATATATAATATATATATATCAGTGCACCCACCCGATAGCCTATGCCCACCTTATATCACTATAGGTTATAAGCGCCTATTATACGCTTCCGCTACGCTAAAGTTCACGATACCTTTATTTTCCTACTTTTAGGCTTATTTAATTAATTCGAAGCGCTATAGTATAACGGAAAATTCTATACGTAAAATAAAAATAAAGAAAATTATTTTATACTAATTTTAGTAGCGAAAAATTTAACTAGCTTTCTCGATCTAAAAATATAATATAAAATAATAAGAAAAAGCGTAAAATATAATAAATAATAAAATAAGATATCTTTATCTTTTAGTAATATAAAGCTTAAAGGCGCTATAAGCTATATTAAGTAATATAAATCTTTTATAGCGGTAGCTTAAATTAATAAGGTAAAATTATTTATCTTCGATAATAAGGTTTTAACTTAACTTATCGATAAAAATAAAGCTATTAAATATAACGATAAAATAGAAATTACCGTAAGAATTATCTTATAGTCCCTTTTTAGTAAAGCTATTAGTAATATTATTTAGCTTAGCTAAGATAAAAATATTATAATATATAATATTTATCTCTTAGCTAAGAAATAAGCTAAAATATTAACGAAGATATAACTTCGATATATTTTTTAATATTAATATTAGCTTAAGCTAAAAGATAATATAATTAAAAGTTAGAAAGCTTTTAAGAAAGACTTTTAAAGCCTCTAAAATTAGATTATTATAGATAAAAATATAAGGGCTAATTTTAAAAAGATACTATATATTTACGCTTAAAAAGCTATTAATATTATCTAAACCTTATACCCTATTATTACTAAGAAGTAAGATTACGATATAGATAGCTTTTTTAAGTTATCTTTTAACGATATTAATATATATATTTTATTATAAATCGCTAATTTTAAAATAACCCGTGATTTATCGAGCGGAAAAGCTTTTTCTATAACCTAAAGCTAACTTTAGAAAAAGAAGCTAGAGAATAAAGGTAATAATAATAATAATAATAATAATAATAAGCTAAAGCTATTATTATTAATAAAAATACGTATTATACCTTATATACTAAAGCGTACGAATATAATAAATAAGATTATAACCTTTTTTTATTATAGCTATAATATTTATTTAGGAGGTTATATTTACTTAAAAGAGTAATACTAAGTTCTTTACTCTAAGCTCCGGCCGCTACCTATTCCTAAGTAACGTAGGAATAGTAACGCGAGTTCCGTAGGTAATAGCGCGGATATAATATCGGCAAGGAAAAGTATTATAGCTTATATTATTAATATTACTTTTAAAAGTTATAATAGTTTTATTTTATAAAACGCTATAGTTATCGATATTAGCTATATTTTATACTTTTTTAATAATAAGGGATAGTTTAATTAATATAAAGAATTTAATAGCCTTTATTATCTTATAATATCGAATAGTAAGCCCTTATTTTATTATAGCTAAGGTACTATTATAATTAACGCTTCTAATAACTATTCGATTATATTTAAAGAGGTATTTTATAATATAAATATCTTAGTTAATCTTATCTCTGCTAATTAGCTTAATTATAAGGAAATCCGTATTAATAGCGAAAGTATACGCTTTTAATAATAAGAATATACTATCTGCTACCTCTCTTAGATAGGAGGCGTAGCTAATATTACGAGCGCTAAGGCCTAGAAGCCTTTTATAATAGCTACCTTACCTAAGATAGAACGGGAAATTAACTTCGCTATAATATATCGCCGCCTTAGGTATACGGGTAAAGATAGGATTCTTAAGGCCTATTATAAGTCTAGCCTTATAATTAATAAGAAGAGTATCTTTAAGTTATTTTACTACCGCGCGTGCTAACTTAGAAAAGTAGATACCGTAATTAGTTAAGATCTTACTATTTTACCTATAAGTTTCCTATAATATATCTTCTAAGATTTTATCTAATATTCTCTAATAGCTTATAAGGGTTATTAGTATACGCTTTACGGAATTAATACTTATACTAACTATTACTAGGTTCTTTTTACGAAGACCCGTAATAAAGCTTTTAAATAGCTTAAAGCGTAAAAATATAGCGTTAACGCTATTACCGGTAGCTATTATATTTAAGTAATAAGCTTCGATAATACTTTTAAATTTACGTAATAAAAAATTAAGGCTTAGGTTACTAATAAAGGCTTTATCTTACGATTTTATACCTTTTATACTCCTACCTAAAACGGCAGAGCTAAGCGTGCTAGCTATACCCTTATAAAAGCTACGAAAGCTATTTATATTAAAACGAAGCTGCCTAAAAAGCTATAGCTATTCTTTATTAACTCTAGCGCCTATATATAAAATATACTACTATCGTTAACTAACCCGAAGAATTAGAGCCTTATTAAGATAATAATAACTATAATCTATATTCTATATAAATATTCGATTAAATATATACGATTATAGGGTTATAAGGTATATATCGTTATTAATACGGGACGTGTAATAACACTCCTATAAATCGCCTAACCTCTTATAATATTTCCCTAGGATTTCCTAGGATTTCCCGCCTTAGGATTTTACTCGGATTTCCCCTAAAAACTTTATTACCTTTACGCTTAGGAAATTACTAGGATTTCCTCTTAGGATTTCTCTATAATAACTCTTAGGATTTTACTAAGATTTCTAGTAAGATTTAGTATTAAAATATACTTTTAGAAATCTCCGGATTTTATTAGGAAATCCCCGTACGTTAGGAAATTACCGCGTACTAGGAAATCTCTATTTTACTAATATACTCGGAAATTACCGTAAAATCCCCTTAGGTAAATACTTTTAAGATTATATTAAGAAATCTTCCTTAAGCTCCTAGCTATATAATTAGCCTAATATTCCTTTAAGTAATAATTTAGATTTTTTTATAGTTATTATTTTAATTTTTAAAAAACTTTTACTTATACTTATATTTTTTATAATAGCTATTCTATAATCTTATAATTAGTAGCTAGCTTATCTCCCTTTCTTATATACTATATCTAATAGCTAGCTTAGTATATATAACTATTAGTAGATTATATATATAAGTATATATTAACTAGTAGCAATTCTACGTTTTACTAACTTATAAATCTTTAGCTATCGAGGTAGTAAGTCGGACCCGAAACGTTTTTTACTAATAAAACTTTATAAGCGTAGATCTTTAGCTTAAAAAAAAGCTTTACTACGTTTATTACTTAACCCTAGCTATATACTATTTCTTTACCCCTAAACTCCTTAAAGTAATCGAGGAAGAAATTATAGCTAGGAAAGAAAAAGCTTATATTTTTAATATTTATAAAGTAGTAAAGAAACCTTACCCTTTTAAAGGTAAATTTCCTCCTTTATAATACGGGGAAATAAGGCTAGTTTAAAAATACTTATTATATTAGGATAATCCCTAAGAAACTAGGTTACTTATTATAATCGAACTTTTCCTAACTAATCTAAATATTATAATAAACCGTAATTAACTATTTAAATAAGTAAATTAACTAAGGTATACGTCTAATAATACCCCTTACTTACCTAAAATTCCCCTAGAAAATTAGCTACCCCTTATTTAAGAATACCTTCGAATTATAAGTAATACTAAAAGAAAAGGTAAGCTACTTACTTTACCGGAAAAAAGTAAGGAAAATACCTAAGTCCCTTTTTAGGAAGAAGGTAAGGAGGAAACCTCCTCTTAGGATAAAAATAAGAAAACTTCTACGCTATAAGAATCCTCTCTAAAAGGAGAACCGTTTACCCTAAGGAAGAATACCTCGAAAAGGTAGTATTTTCTAGATCCTCCTATAACGTTATTTAATTCCGGAAAACCTCCTCTACTTTCCGTAAAAAAGGAAAAAATAGCACGGATAGTTAATAACGTACTCTACTCCTATAATATCGTACCTTAGAATCTAGATTACCTTAGATATATTAACTTAGAAGATAATTTACGATTATATAATTAATTAAACTTATAGAAACTATTTAGACGATAAGTTAGGTTATAAGCTAAAAATATCGGATAGTTTAAGCTTACTAATATTTTTAATATTACCTTTAATTAGATTAAAGAAATTAATCGAACTATTATTTACTAGAGTATTAATCGATTTATAAACGCTTTAAAATAGGTTACCGCCTAAAGTAAGGATTACGTAAATAAACTCGCACGACTTATTCCCTTTTTTCTCCGGGGTTATATTATAAAATAGTATTCTAAAAATCTAAACCCTTAAATTAGATTAGAACTTACTTTTCTTAGTCTAGGAATCTAAGGATAGGTAAAAGCTTTTTAGAAAAAGTTTACTATTTAACCTAATATTACCGCTCTTACTATATAAAAATAAAGCTTTATATCTTAAGATATATTCGCTAGAAAAGACTTCTAATTATAAATATCTAAGATAAAAAAAATAGCTCGAGTAGCTTTTTATCCTAAATAATCTATATTAATAATTATCTTTTCCTAACTCGATATTTTTTTTTAAGAAATTTTCCGATAGCTAACTAGCGAAGATACCTTAGATAACTAAATATATAAATATAAATAACTTATTCCGAACTTTTAAACTAAGCTAATTAAAGGAACTTAGGGTAATTTATAGAACGATATTACTTAGTATATAGCTTTAGGTAGGTTACCTTAACGTAAACGTAAGGTAAATAATTCCGAGGAGAAATCCTCGTAAAATCCGGACCGCTAACCGGATTATAAACTAAATAATTTCCCTAGAAAACTAATAGATAATACCCGGAAACCTTTCGATAAGAATATTAAGTTTAAAATAAAAATAAAATAGCCTTTCCTAAAAAAAAACGGAGAAAGCTTAAAAGGTAATCCTATCCTTATTAATCTTACTTACGAACTTACCGAATAAAATCCTAATACCGATGGAATCTTTATAATCTCTTCTAAGATATATAATATAATCCTTAATATCTTAGAATATAATCCGGACGATAAAACCGACTTATTTAAATTATCTAAGGCCGAAAAAGATAAGTAATTAGCTAATAACTTATATTATCTTATTTTAGATCTTAAGAAATATAAGATAAAACCTCTTAATACTATTAGAGACTTTTTTCCTAAAAACCTTCCTATTATTAAAGCTACTCCTTAGATAACTAATTTTCCTTTAAAATAAGTTTCCTATTTTTCCTATATAAAGATTTTAGTATTTAGTAAAAATAAACTATCTAATATTATAGAAATATATATCGATATTAGAGTAGATAAATCCTTTATTAGGAAAAACTTACTTAATAAGTTTAATAATATTAACTATAATTTAATAATAGTTTATAGCTTAAATAATATCGGATTAGCCTTAACCTATAGTTAGGTTACCTTTACTTTATATATTATCGGTAAAATTAACGGTAAGTTTTACGTTAGTAAGTTTAAAGCTAGCGCTTAAGTTATCGAGTATTTTCTTACCGGAGTTCTATTAGGATAAGGATTTTCAATCCCTTATAAAATCGATATTCTTAACTTTCGATAAAAGCTTTAGATTTAACTTTATAGAGGAATATATATCGAATACTATTCTACTCGTAAAAGACTAGCTATTTATAGACGTATAATAGCCGCTTTAGTAATAATAATCCCTCCTCTTTTAATAGGTATAATTCTAGTATTAATTAGAGATCCTCCTAAGAATTACGACCTTATCTTCTTCCCTAACTTTTATTTCCTTTTAGGTTTAATTATTCGTAACTATTTCTATTTAATTATTTTTAACTTAAGTAATAAACTAATTTTTTTTAAATAAAAAGAAAAGGTTAGTATTATATTAGATCTTAATAATTAATTTTCTTTTATAATCTCTTAATAAATTACTAAGAAAGATACCTTAGATAACCCCGATAAACGTTTAACGCTAGATTCTCTTTTAAACTAAATAATATTATCTAAAAAAACTAATACTAATTTACCTCCTATTAATATCCTAAACCTAAGTTAACCTTATCGGTTAAGTATTTCTAAAATACCCGATATCTTAGAAATCGAAGGAGAATACGGCGTTAAAATCTATATACTAGATCCTTAGTTATCTAGAAAAGTAAAATAACTTTACGATTCCCTTCCGAAACTCTAAGAAGATACTAGGCTAATTAATCTGCCCCCCGAGCGGTATCTAAAAATCCCCCTTATCGATAATTAGTATAAGAAAAAACTTAGTTTACGTCCCTATTTACTAAATAAACTTAATTAGGATTTCCTTAATAAAAAGTATAACGATATATATTTATAAAGTAAGATAGAATAAGCGCTTAAAATTTTACCTTTCGCTAGCCTATATTTTATTATTTAGAGAAAAGGTAAACTATATATTATTAATAACTTATAAGCTTTAAATAGCGTGGCCGTTCCTAATATATATCTAATACCTCTCCCTTAAAATATAATCTATAAGTTAGTAAATAAAAAAGTTATTTCTATTATTAATACTCGAAGCTTTTTTTATTAGTTTCTTATTTATTTAAATTACCGAGAGCGGTTTACGATTACTTCTTACCGCAGATTAGAAAGGGCTATAATTACTCTTATAAGGTATAAAAATTCTCCTACTTATATATAAAAATTCGTCGATTATATTCTCTAACTATATAAAGTATACGCTGCTAGATATATTAACGATATAGTAATCTTCTCTAATATTTTAGAAAATTATATTAAGTATTTAACTATAGTATTTAATCTTTTTATTAGTATAAATCTTTCCCTTTTTACTCCTAAATTATTCTTTTATTACTTATCTATAGAAATATTAAGGTACTATATCGACGAATTCGCACTAATAAATACTTAATCTTAAGTAAAAGCCCTATAAGATATTAAGTTCCTTAATACCTTATAACGTCTTAAGTAGTAGATTAAATTAGTCGGATAGATAAGATATTTTATTCCTTATTTTACGTAAAAAATTAACCCTTTTTAGAAACGTAAAATAGTAATATTCTAAGAAAAATAGGAAAATAAAGCACCCGTTACTAAACCGAAAAGAAATACCTTTACCTTTTAGTTTAAGATTATCCCGACGAAGGAAGAAACCGACTATTTTAACGATATTATTAATACCCTTTATAATAACGTTATTCTTAGTTAGTTCTTTCCTAACTATTAACTTTTTTTATAAATTAATACCTCCTAGGAGAACGGTTTTATAGCCTATCTTTTCTATATCGATAATAAGGAATTTTAGAAACTATTTTTAGCTCCGCCCTAGTAATCTATTAAACTTATCTATTATTTTAATTATACCTTTAAATTAGCCGAAATTAGATATTAGCTAACTAAACTTAAGATCTTCTACTTAGTATAAGCTTATTATAAACTCTAAACTTATTTAATCGGAACCCGGAAACCGAAGATTATAGTTTTTACGGATTATACCGTAATTTTAGTAATTATAAAATAAACCTCTCCTTTTACTACTAATATAAAGAGTAATAATTACCTTACTCTTACTTCTTAGTTTCTAAGTTAATACTTTTTTAAAGTCCGATATATCTTAAGTATTTTTAATATTCTTATAAACTCTCTCTTACGCCTCCCCTTAAAAGTAATCCTAGAAAAAAGATAAGGAGAACTTAAGGATATCTAAGAAGATTATATTAACTAAGACTATATACTTATTTCCTTAGAGGCTATTCTTAATAACGCCTTCTAATATAGGATTTCCGAAAGATATCTCTTCGATATACGATAATCTAAAATCTTAGAGTAACTTAAAGATAAAAACTCTTAGGAAGGACTCTCTTTTATCTAAGCGAATAGCTTATTATATCTTAAAAATATTAATAGTTAACGATAACTTTATATTCCCGAAAACTACGCTAAAGAAATTATTTCTAAGTATTATTTTCGTAAATTTTATATTAGTTAAAAATATATATAAGCTAAACTCTCCTTTAATTTTATTATTTCCTAACTAAAAAAAAAGATCGATAATTTCGTAAATAAATATAATATTTATAAACGTAATTAAACTAATAAATAGCCTCCCCTTAAGGAAATAGTTTTAATTTATTCCCTAGCGATTCCTTTTTATATAATTATAATAAATTTTATTACCGGACTCCCTTTAATCTTTTCGGAAAACTTACCTTAGTCTAAACCCGAAGGAAAATTTTATAATACCCTTTTTACCGTTACCGATAAGTTCTCGAAAATATATATTTTAACCCCCGAATACGATTACTTTACCGCCGAAAAATAAGCTTAGCGGCTATATTATAAGCTTACCTATTATAACTAAGAACTCCTAAAATAAATTATTTCTAATCGGGATCCGAAATTTATATCTAAACTTTAAAAAACCTTATAGTTTATTTTTAGCACTAAATTTCTAATATTAACTATATATTACCTATAAACTAATAGTCTATCCGAAAAATAGAATTAGATTATCGAAATTACTTTTAGATTTTTCGCTACTAATTTCCCGATAAAGCGATAAATTAACGCCTTACCGGCTTTTTAGTTTTCTCTTAATAACTCCTTCTCCTCGGTTATTAAAATTACGCTAAGTAAATTACTTACTAGATTCCGGATAAACGATAATCTCCGTTATCTAAGCGACTAAGCTTCTCCTAGATCCTAGGAAATATTAAAAGATAAGGTAATTATCTTTATTACTTACGCCTAAGCTACGATAAAATAACGTTATAATAAAAAGTATTAGAAGCTCGAGTTTAAGCCCGGCGATTAGGTCTAGCTAAAACTTAAGAAAGGATATTCTATTCCTAATAAGCGAGTAGTAAAGCTTTCGGAATAGCAAACTAAGCCCTTCCGCGTAATTAAATAAATCGGCTATTTAGCTTATTAATTAGATTTTAATAACTTTATAAATATCTATCCCGTTATATTAATTATTTAACTTTAACTAGCTAATATTTTAGGAGAATAACCTAGCCCTAAGCCTAATACCGATAACTATAAGATCGAACGAATCCTCGATAGGAGAAAAGTTAAAAAAGGATAAGGTATTACTTAAATAAAGTATCTTATATATTAGAAAAGATACCCGAATAATAATAATTAATAGGTAGCCGAAAAGGATTTCTAATAAAAGAAGATAATCGAAGAATTTAAGAAAGAGAAAGATAAGTTAGAAGCCCGGCTAGATATTACTAGGAAAAAATATATAAATACTCTTAAAAAGTACTAGCTATTAGAATAAGGTAAATAAGTTACCCGGCAATAAACGCGTAAAATTACTAGGAAATAATAAACCTAACGCGTCGCCGTTTATATTAGATTTCCCTCTATTTTCCCACCTTTTCTCTCTTACCTCTTCTCTTTTCTATTTATCCTCTATTATCCCCTTTTATATTTCTTATCTTTATTATATCTTTCCTATATATTATATTTATTCCTCTTATAGTTATTCCTTTTTATTTTTTAATTCTATTTATTTTCTTCTTATTTTTCCTTTTTTTATACTTAAGATTAATCCGCCTTATAATAATCCTTATTATTCTCGCGATAAAACTTACTATAAGCTATTTTATAAATAGCTAATTCGCACTCCCCCTATACTTACCTTCGAAAGTTTTAAGAAAGCTATTTAGCTATTTAAAAACCTCGCCGAACTCTAATATTCGTTTAAATTACTTACTTATAAATTTAACGACTAGAAATCGAATAACCGTATAATATTCGTTACCTAGAAATAGGCATTCTAAGAAAAAAGCTACGATTTATCTTTTAGTAAATTAGATAGTTATATTTACTATATTAACCGAAAAGTAAAGAGATAAGCTAATAGCGAAAAACTCCCTAATAACGAAGATTATAATTTAAAGTACTCGCTTTTAGATAACGAATACTCTAGCTTTAACGACTTTCTACCTAAAGTTTCTAAAGTTATAGCGCTTAAATATTCTACTCGATAAACTACTATAGTATCTTCTTCTATTACTAGCTTAGCCTCTAAAATACTAGCTACTTCGTTAAGAAGCTATACCCGCCCTACGCTTCTATACTCCCTTACTAATATTAAAGGAAATATCTTTCCGTAATCCGATTAACCTAGAAAGAACTACTACGGCGCGTACGCGCTATTAGAAATTATAAAAGATTATATTAAGGGCTTAGTTAGCGGGTAAGTTTACTAAGACTCCGAAAAATTAGAGGAGATTAAGAGGATCCTAGCTATTATCTTATATACTAATTACCTTAGTAAAATAAAACGAATAGTATTAGTAGCTATAGAAAAGGAGACTAAGGTTAAGGGAGCAGCTCCTATTTTTAGTAAATCCTTAGTAAGGCGTTCTATTACTCCTCCTACTCCTACTTAATAAAGCGTTCTTAAAACCCCTAATAAGTAAACTTATTCCGCCTCTTAGTAACTTATAATTTTAATAACCGTTTCTAAAACTACTATTTAATTTTAAGAAATTTTAGAAGCTAAAAATATTAAGGAGGCTAATAATAATTTCTTAATAACTCGCTATAATAATTTAGTCTAAGTTATTAAATACTCTCCTACCTTTTTCGTAATATATTACGATAAGTAAGCTTTAATATTCTAAGATATAGATATTACTCTAATCTAAGTAACTTATTTTAATAAGTACCTTACTAAATATAATATTTCCCTTAGCCTAAGTTATATAGTAAAAATATTCGGTATTAGTAATAAATAGATTATCGATTTTCCTATTCTTATACTTATCTTACTTAATACTCCCGCTTTTAAGAATATATCGCTTAATATCGATAAAGTTACTATATTTATTAATAAGAAGTCCGTACTAAATAATTCTAGTAAGATTTTAAAGTTTTACGAAAGGAACTATTAGGACTTATACGTTTATATAAGAGAATAAACGTATTTACCTAGCGAAAATATTATTATATTATTTCTAGCCGTTACCGTTAATTATATATTTTCTTTAGCCTAGAGCGATATTATCGGAAATAAAATAACCCTAAATTTTAGTAATATTCCGGTCTTTAATATCTTAGATTTAGTTAAAATAGCTCCTAATAATATCGCTAAAAAGCTATATAGTTAGATAAGTAGCTTAGTTAAACCCTTTAATAATACTAAATATATTATAACTATTAAACTTATTAACGCGGACCTTTTCGTTAATATAACGATAAACTAAGGTATTCCTTAGCTCTCTATACTATATCGGCATAAACTATAGTAAAGAATATATTAATAATACGCTCTATACTAAAAGCACGCGTCGCACCGTTTAACTATTAATACGTAACGGTCTTTATATCTATTTTACTATTAATAAGTAATAAATCTCTAAGTCGTTTAACTATTAATAAGTAATAACTATTATATTTACTAAGCTTAGGTAAGAACCCTATAAATTAATATACTTTTAGTATCTTTTTTTAATATCTTTATAATATAGTATTAGTTATATACTATTTATCCTATACTCTATACGCTATAAATAGAGAAAGAATATTAGCCGTAATAAGAAGGCTATATAAAGCCTATTCGCTATAAACTACTCGCGATATACGCTTAAGGATAAGTATAACTATTCGTAATATAATTAACCTTACTATTATTTATAATATCTTAGACGCCTCCGTTTTCGCAGGGTATACGGTACTTAAAGCTATAAACTATATCTCTTACGCTAGTTACGGTAAGATTATCCGTATTCGCTCTCGTATTATTATAAGCGCTAATCTATATAATAAAGATAGTAAGATATTTTCCTTTATTCTATTCCTTTAGTTTATATATTATATCGCGTCCTTATTATTTCTATTTTTCTTTCTTAGTATTATAATACCCTTTACCGTAACGTATATTCTTCTATATATATCTAATATATATTATAATTTTCCTTTATTATTCTTATCTTATTTTTCTATTTTTTTCCTACCTTATATAAATTAATTTACTTCTTTATACGTAGATCCCCGATAATATTTCTTAATCTATAAATAAATATAGTTATTAGAGTTAATATAGAAAAAGCCTTCGAGTATAATAATAGTTTCTAAAGTAAAATAGGGAGTTAATAAAGCTATTAGAATTTTTTTCCGGCCCGGGGAGTTAATACGGGATATATAATAATACCCCTATAAATCGCCTAACCTCTTATAATATTTCCCTAGGATTTCCTAAGATTTCCCGCCTTAGGATTTTACTTAGATTTCCCTTAGAAACTTTATTACCTTTACGCTTAGGAAATTACTAGGATTTCCTCTTAGGATTTCTCTATAATAACTCTTAGAATTTTACTAAGATTTCTAGTAAGATTTAGTATTAAAATATACCTTTAGAAATCTCCGGATTTTACTAGGAAATCCCTATATATTAGGAAATTACCGCGTACTAGGAAATCTCTATTTTACTAATATACTCGGAAATCACCGTGAAATCCCTTTAGGTAAATACCTTTAAGATTATACTAGGAAATCTTCCTTAAGCTCCTAGCTATATAATTAGCCTAGTATTCCTTTAGGTAATAATTTAGATTCTTTTATAGTTACTATTTTAATTTTTAAAAGACTTTTACTTATACTTATACCTTTTATAGTAGCTATTCTATAATCTTATAATCGGTAGCTAGCCCGTCTCCCTTTCCTATATACTATATCTAGTAGCTAGCCTAGCATATACGACTACTAGTAGATTATACGTATAAGCGTATATTAGTTATCCCTCCTTAATATAGGATTTAAAGCGCTAAAATAGCCCCTTAAGCTAAGGAAGGCCGCCTTATCGGTATAGAAAGCCTTTATAAGTATATTTATAAGATATATTTACCTAAAGAAGATAAGATTATTAGGGCTAGAGACGTTAGGTTTTATAACCTAGCCGATTTAAAGCTTAATTAAATAATTAAATACGTCGCAGAGCTTAAGATTAAGAAAAATTAGGAAGATTAACTTAATAAAGACGAATTCTTCCGATTCGGACTTAATAATATTAATAATAATAATAATAACGATAAAAATTATAATCGTCCTAGCAATCGAGGCTTATAAAAGCCTGCTAGTAACCCTAAGGCGGGAAATGCACTTAATTTAGGTAATAAAACCGCAGGCCCTTCTTAATCTAAAAAACTAGCTACGCCTCCGAATATAATATAATTCCTTATACCCGATTAAACGCCTTATAGTGCTTAATTTAATAATTTAGCTAACTAAGAAGCTCCTCTATAAGCTAAGCTAAGGAATAAGGCCACGATACTTATAACTAATCGAAAGACCTAATTAGTAATAGTAGCTATAACTAATTCTACTATTAACGCCGTTTTTAGAGATATTAATAAAAAAAAGGTAAAGATTCCTAACTTCGTCTTACTAATTAACGCTATATTTAATATTCTAATATTATTAACGCTTAAGGGCTAGTAAGATATCCGTAAGTAATCTAATTATCTTTTCTATTAGCGCCTAGTAATAAATATAGAAATTAAAGCTTTATATAATCGATAAACTTAGGATCTTATTAATTAACTTATTAGTAAGTAAGTTCTACTTAGTAAATAGGTATTTATAATAAAAACGCTTAAGAATAAAGCTATAATTACTAAGGCACGCTAGTATATAAAAGGGGATAAAGAAAAGGCCTTATACTTTATTAAGGACCTTTACGCTACTATTATATACCTTTTTTCTATTCGAGTATTCCTATCGATTATAGCCTCTTAAGATCTCGAATAGTAATAATTTAACGTCGTAAACGCGTTTATTAACG
The DNA here is from genome assembly GCA_003339415.1 of Ophiocordyceps camponoti-saundersi (nom. inval.). Lineage (NCBI taxonomy): Eukaryota > Fungi > Ascomycota > Sordariomycetes > Hypocreales > Ophiocordycipitaceae > Ophiocordyceps > Ophiocordyceps camponoti-saundersi. The sequence continues at coordinate 403,094 of PDHQ01000005.1, forward strand.
CCCCTTATTAAAAGGAATTTTTTATCGATTAGCTATATCTTTTCGAAGATAAAACGAATCGAGTATATAAGCTTAATTAAGCTTTATATAGCCTTAAATTATCTCCCGTAATATAGTTTATATACGTAAGCGAGGCCTTTAAACGCTATAAATAGTAATAACTTAAATTTAAGTTTTATATCTATACCTATTTTAAGGGATTTATTATACTTTTTTACGTTAACGATATTATAATTATAGCGCTTATAGCCGCTTTTATAGATAAGGGAAAGGGTATTTTAAAAGAATTATAAGATTTACGCGACTTAGGCAAACTTACTACCTTCTTAAGCTTATAATTCCGTAAGAACTATACTATATATATAATTTACGTGCACTAAGAGAAATATATTATTAAAATACTTAAATTATTCGGCGAAAGTATTACGAACGCCGTATAAACGCCCTAGCCGCCTAAGGTTAAAATACCCGCTAATTAGAAAATATAGCCGCTTATAATATTTTAAAAAGAATAGCTAAAAAAGATAAGTAGTATAAATTATCTCTCTAATAGTATAAGGCCTAATTTAGCCTTTACGAATAATAAATTATACGAAGGTAACCTTAATCTAACTACCTTATACTTTCTTATATAGAAGAATTTAATACGTTATCTTTATAGCACGAAGAGCCTAGGCCTTACGCTTAGAGGTGCTTATAGCCCTTAAGATTTAAAACCTCGTATTTTTATAGATACCTCTTTTATAAATAATTTATATATAAGATACTCGATAGCCGGATATATCGTTTTCGTTAGTATAAGCCCTATATATTAGAAATCGAAATAATAAACGCTTATAACGCTATTATTAATAGAGGCCGAATTTATTAATTTAACGCTTATAAGTATAAGCTTAATCTAAATAAATAAGATTCTTAAGAACTTAAAGCTACCGTAATAATAAACGCTTATAATTATATTTACCGATAGCCTTAATATTAAAGCTATCGCCCTTAATAAGTTTAAAATAGCCCGAATAAGGTATATTAATATATAATATAAATAGGTTATTAATTACGTAAAAAAGCGATTCTTTATAATTTAATATATTAGTATAGCTAATATAGCCGTAGATAGCTTTATAAAGCCTCTATAGCGTTTCTAATACGCTAAATTCGTTTATATATTATATCTTTCTAACCCGAAAATTACGATCTTACCCTCTAAAGCTAAAAATAATATAAAGGGCAGCTTTCGTACGCTATTAGATAAGCCTAGGGCACCCGATAATAAAGCCCGCGATACCCTTATATTACCCGATAACGAAGGCACCGATATTAAATAAACTAATTAATCGAATCGATAACCTAATAAATAATATAATATAAGATTTCTATTACCGGGGGATCCTATACCTAAAGGGGGGATCTTAAGGAAGAAGAGTAATTAATATCGCGTTATAGCTATTAATTAAGATAGGACGGATTATTCTAAAAAAGCAGGTATCGATTAAGAGAGGATAGATAAGGTATATCGCGATTAACGCTCTAAAGAGGCTTATTATAATTATTAACCTTACTATTAGCCCGGCTTCGTGCCGCCGCTAATCCCGCGATATATACCTTTTAATACGCCTCTAAGCGATTATTTCGGCCTTAAAAGTATTAATAGTAAGCACCTTTAAGCCCCTTACTATTAGATATATTAATTTATATAATTTTAGTAGTATTTCCCTACTAAGCGATACGAATAATAATACCTCTCTTTATATATATATATAGCTATAAGGCTTATAGCCTATTTTTAGCCCCTTATAAGAAGAGGAATTTTCTTTTAAATTAGGCCTCTTAATACCCTTTATATAAGCGTTTTAACCCCTTTTAATAGCTTAATTTAACCTTCTTAATAGCTTAATTTAACCTTCTTAATAGCTTAATTTAACCTTCTTAACGGCTTAATTTAACCTTCTTAATAGCTTAGATTAGCCTATTTAAGGCCCCTTAAGAGCGGCTTAAAAAGGCCTATTTTTACTATTTCCTACTATTTCCTATACTAATCGACTAATCCGGAACGGAATAACCGCCTCCGGGACCTAATTTAATCTCTTAGATTTTATTTTTTATTACGTTTTTAAGCTATTTAAGCTTTTTACCGGCCTTTTAAGAATAGCCTAAAAACGCTATTTTTGCTATTTTATTATTTTCCGCGCTTTGCGGTATAGGATAACTATTTTCCGCTCGTTTAAGCGGGCCTAAAGGGGGGTATTAAGGGGGTCCACGTGACCAGCCCCGCCCGACCTCGCATACGACCTAGCCTAGCTATCCTAGCCTAGACCTAACACACACATAATACACACACATCAGTGCACCCACCCGATGGCCTGTGCCCACCTTGTGTCACCATAGTACCTATCTGGGTGTTTCTGAGAAGGTACTTAGGTACTTATCCACCTTCACCGCGGAGCCCTTCAGTCCGTCTGATCGACGCCAGGCTGGAACCCGAATCTAAGGTTCTCTCCGTCCAACGAAATCAATGAGACAGTATCAATGCTGTTCATGCTCTTTTCAATCCTCCCCTTCTATTTCACCAGGCCCACCTATTGTAGACACGACAGATGTTCCTCGACATCTCAGCCTCGTCCCGAACATCTACGAACTTTCCGCCCCCCCCAACTGCTTCGCCCACCTGTTATGATAGCAGACTGGCTATTATAGTAATATATACAGACGAGAAGAGTGAGCTCCAACTGAGGAGGCTATACAAGCCGCGGAGAAGCCCATTTCGGTGTCAATGGACACTAAGGAGCGGCCACGAAACCCAGCCCCCATCGCCACAGGTTCTCCTCAGAGCAGACAAGGTGGAAGAAGGCAAGGGTAGTAGAAAAGAACAACAAAAGAATAAGAGGGCACGGCCCTACTTTGACAGCCCGCCATCGATCTGAGGAGTCTGCTGACAATGCTGCGCTGACCGTCATAACCGCAGTACAGCTGAAATGAGGATAGGTGGTCCAGCTCTTCCTCTATCCCGCAGCTCCTCGCTCGCAGTATTGTGGACCATCTGTCGACAGCTTTCGAACTTGTCGAAAGCGGCCGATCTGGTGGCGTCGATAATTTTCCGTTGATAATCCACAAGAAGCCTCCAGCGCTTTCAAATAGAAAGATACATGGCCGCCGTGGAGGATCCATCTTGCTTTTCTCCGTCGCTTCCTGAGGTGACCGATCATGCATGATTAGACAGTAATACATCTACATCAGGAAACAATAGGTCTCAACCAAACGCCTTCCGCTATGATGGTAACGTTGCGAAAACGAGTAGGTTCCGGCAGGTTCGTCGTAGAGGACAAAGGTAATGAGTCGAATCTCGATGGTCTTGACGGCAAATCGTCCAGAATCAGGTCAGAGGGTAACGTCAAGCACCAAGCTGACGTCAGCCACATTGGGACCAGCCAGATCCTCGAGGACAGGAATAAGATCCAGTAGCTCATTGTCGTGAGCATCCGAGAACCAACTGCTGATGGGGACGGCGTGCTGCGGGTGAAAGATGTACGACGTCGGCGAGTTGTCAATGATGATTGTATTTTTCAGATCCCGCCCAACCTGCGACAGGTCCTTGACGTAGTTCCCCTGGTGGTTGTAACAGCTCTCTCTGAACAGCCGGTGATGAACGACCTTGTGTATGTCGAGTTGGTCCAGTAGTGGGTCGCCGTACTGGCTCCGAGTCAGCAGCTGCGGTCACGGCTATCTGGACAGAGCCAAGCCGAGCCTTACCTTAGAGACAGATGCGGTGAAAACTACAACTTCGTAAAGTTCCCCTACCCGCTTCATGAACTCGTCAACACCAGGACGCTTGATAACATAGACATTGTGGTATGTGCCTTCGATTTCGACCGGTATCGTAAAGTCGGCTTGGTGCAGGATCTACGCCGGCGTCAATCAAGTTCCAGCATTGCGAGAAAACCCTGTCAAACCTTGAAAGAACTATGGACAAGAGTCTCGTCCAAATCCAGAACTAGGCATTTCCTGCCCACGTGATCCGGTGCCACAGGAGGAAGTAACCATTTTTGTGTTTCCTCGACGGCTACCTCATCCACAGGCAGTGCGGGAGGGACGACTGGTCCTGGGCTGACGGGTGAAGGAAGAGCCTGCGGAGCTGTCTTTTCCGAAGGCTCATCGGATTGAGGAGCGGCGGGAAGTGCTCCCAAATCGTCGGCAGGATGCTCGTCTTTCATTCCCACGTCATTCCCGTCGGACTTGTCACTGTACTGACTGCCATTATCCTGACATTCGGACTTGGGTGGATCGATGGTAACAGCTGGAGGGGCGAGTGGGACAAAGGGCTTGGGCTCGTCATCGGGGTAATCCTGGCTCGAGGCTTGGTTTTCGCCGCTCCCGCAACCGTCACTGGCGCCGCCGTTGCCGCCGTCATTGCCATCCTTCGTGTTCGACGTGGTGTCGTTTTGTTGAGAGGCTTTCTCGTTAAGAACCTTTGGGTGAGGTTGATCATGGATGGCAACAGGTTTCGACTTGGCTGTGCTGGGCCGTTGCGGTAGCTTTTCCACCTTCTGCACGTTCTCAGTGTCTCCATCCTCGACGGTTTGACCCGAGGAAGGCACCACACAGCATCCGAGGAGGGCCAATAAGCCGCCGCCGCGTTTCTTCAACTTCTTTTCCTCTCCGGGAGATTTCTTGGCGTTTCGAGGAGTATTTCCTTGTTCGCTGTCACGGCCAGACCGGCGACTTGAGGCGCTACCCCGGCGATGCCTTCCGGTTAAACTGCTCTTTGAGTCCTTTGAGCGTCCGCCAATACTGTTGCGGTGGTCGGTGACGGTTGCTCCACTGAGACCGGTCGAGGCCGCCGAGGATTGATGTCTTTGCTGCGATGAAGACCTCGAAGGAACCTTGAGAAGCTTCTGGTCGCTCTTGGAACCTCCCGTACCGTCCGACGAGGTCTGGTCGCCATCCTTAGTCTCGACTGCCAGTTGCCCCGGGCCATGACGAGGATGAGTCTCGGCGAGTATCGCGGATGATGCAGCAGTTTCCGGCATGGCGCCTTGAACAGCTTTACTATTAGCAAACCCCTCTTCGTCGTGAAAACAGAGGAACCAGCGTCTGCGAGAACCACGAATAGTTACGACGACAAGAGAAGATATTGCGGCTTCGGAAGGTCTCAGAAACAGGTGATGGATTGCGGAAAGGAGTAGGAGGACAACTTTGATAGCACCCAAGACGCGCGGCGACAAAGGCGAAGAGCGGCGTGAGAAAGAAAAATAAAGACGACAGCGCTGGACCAAAGAGAATTGCTTAGGTGAAGCAGTAGTTCGTACTCACTTGCAGCCGCCGTCGGCCCAAAACAGTGGACAAGCAGCGAGAGAGAGGGAAAAAAAACTAAACCACAGCCCCGTGACGCTGAAATGGGCGGTTCTTAAGAGGGACAACGAAAAGAGTGCCAGCCAGTGTCTCGCTTGTGGACATGCGAGAACCACCAGAGAAGGGCAGAAAAGGAAGCGCGGGAAACGCGAAAAAAAGAAAGATTGAAGAGGACGGCGAAAGATACAACGTCGACGTGAAGCAACGAGCGAAGTTGAGGCGTCGCCGTTTGCGACCAGCCGAGACGGCCTGGTCTGACGCCGAAAGTCGAACGGACAATCAATCAAAAGGTTGATACTCAGCTGTAGGAGGCAACGACGTCGGTGAACGAGGCGCGAGCACGCACCTCCGGGGGGGGGGGGGGGGGGGGGGGGGGGGGGGGGGGGGGGGGGGGGGGGGAAGGGGGGAGGAGAAGGCGTCTCGAAGGCTGAGATGATGACCGTAATAAAAACGTGCCCGCCACTTCTGCTTTGGACGAGCCAGCCCCGGGGGGGGGGGGGGGGGGGTAGATGGGGCTGGTGCAGCGCCTATGTACATCTCTGGTGGTAGCATGTACCTTACCTCTTTTGCTGGCTCAGAATTGGCTGACTTCCATCATTAGCGGCGGCTACAGACGCTAAAGGTAGCTGAGTGGGTCTCTCCGCCGGCGCGATACATGCGCCACGATATCCAAGTACATGCATGAGCGCCGGAGCTGGCTGGGAGACTTGGCCCACCGAGCATCGTGTCTGCAGTACCCATCTATCTCCGTCTCTAATATTAAAAAAAAAAGGCTGCGCCTTGACGCTGGAAAGCTGCCAGACTCGGAAGACAGCTCGAGATGCGAATTTGCGACCGGTCGGCTGATGATTGCAGGCCGAGTACCTACGTAGTATACATACACGAACGACTCAACTGTTTGTACCAACCGATTTGGGGGTATTACGAACTTGATGTACAGACTATGTTCATACATATTCGTGGTAGGTGCCGAACGACCAGCCCGACAAGGCCTGTCTCTAGGCTCACAGGCCATAAGAAACTAAAGGTATGTACCTATACATAAGAGTGTGTGGGTGGGTGGAGTCGACCGGACAGACAGAGAGGACAAGGAAGAGGTGGTAGGGCAGGATCATGTGCCAGTGCTAAGCGGCACGGTTGCACCTCGCGAACTCGTGCTCCAGCGTCGCAGCCACCGCACTTGCTTCTGCACAAATAGCACTGTATGCAGATAGCCTGTGACCTGCTCTCAGGGTCTCTCCGATGGCACCCCGAGTCCCTCCTCCTATCCTTCTCCTTTTTATTCTTCCTCGCCCACCCCTTCACACCCTCTGGCCCGCCGCCATTTACGGGGGGACCATGCAACATGTGGTTGGTGTGCTTGTCTCCTCTTCCACGTAAACAACGACATAATGATGTGGAACCTTGGTAATTCCGATGACGTGCGAATTACATGAAGGTATTTGACGATGAAGCATCTCATCAAGAGCGAGCGCAGGCAGCCGCGAGAAGAGAACTTCCACTATTACAGACAAGAGTCTCCTTTCCCTGTTGCCTTCCTCCCTCATGCTGCTGCGCTCGAAGTGGCAAAAATTCGGCCAGAAAGTGTGGGTGCAGCCGGCAGCTTTCCTCCACGGATCAAATTTTAGACGTTGCGCCACCGCCAGCCCTGAGGCCACCATTATTGCCATTGGCGCTGCAGGCGCCTGGCTGCCCACCCTCTCGACATGCACCTCGGGCCACTGGGGCCCAGTATCGACGTGGTGGTGTCGTCAGCGAATGGATTGCTGTTTGGCTCCGATCATGCCGCTTGAACGACCCCCTTCCCCAGGCTGGCTCGCGGACGGGCCGCTCCACTGCCTGTCTGGAGTCTCGAGGCTAAATATCCTTATGTACCTACCTACCTAGGTAGGTAGGCACATACATACGATACGTGTACACACGAATATTCTACATGCACAACATGTAAGATGCTTCTCCACTCCTCAGCTATCCTTGTCGTTAGTCAGCCTCGGATACCTCGAGGAAAACTCTCTATCGATCCATCCGGGCACTTATTGCCAATTGGATGGTGGCGCGATTCGACGGATTCGTGCGGGGGGTACCCATAATTCAACGAAAGTTGGAAAGAATATTTGGTCTCGAGCAATATCGCGGGAGATACCTCCCTGGCAAGCCATAGATATGTACATACATACATACGGATACATGCATACTACAGGTGGTAGGTAGGAAGGAGGTAGGATTCTCGACCTTGGCCTCGCGATGGAATCATCTCTAAGAGGTTGGTGCCTAGGTCCCTAAGTGCCTACCATCGGGCGCCAAGCCGAGCTGTGAACATTGGAAAACCCTTTAAAAGAGCCTGGGCCAGAGGTGGGTATGTATGTATAACAGAGAATGAGGCTCAGAACAGTGGCTTAATTACAGCGTTAAGGTTACTGTGACTAACATCACTACTAGTAACATAGGTCATTCAATGTTCGCGGCTCTGCTTGGCGCACTGTGGTAGGTAGGTAGTAGGTATTAGTTCGGCGGTCGCCATCATAATGACTTCGCAGGGTACTCAACTCCTCGCTGCAGAGTGCAGACTGTCAAGTAAAGCACCTACCTAGGTCACGCGTAGATAGATGGCGAACTTGAAAGTTGGTGATGACCACTTTGAATTGATGAGTGAGTACCTCGAGCCGAACGCGAGAAATCACTGGCTTTTTCGATTTATGAGGCTCCTGCTGCCTCTGACGCTCCGGTCATGTAGGTATATATGTATGTACCTATGTAGGTATGTAGGTATCCGTACACAGGCCATGATAAATATCAGTGAACGTGACTTCCTGGGCAAAGTCAGAAGCTGCCGAACATTCTAAACCGACGCAACTTCGTCGATTTCCCCCCCCCCCCTTCCCCGATGTTTGATTAGATAAGGTGACCACCTCATGCCCTTAGGTAATAGAATAGCCTCGGGGAATATCACATGTCATCTTCCGACATGCCGTATGCGCTAGGGCCTCTTCTTAACGTCTCGACACATTTTGATGGCTTCTCTGTAGCTTCTCCATTTCTCGTGAGTCGCTGCCGTCACGCGACGCTGCCGACATCGCCTATGATCAACGATTAGTCGGAGAAAGCCTCTTGACTGGGCCGTTGTCGGTTCTTGACCCTCTCGCCTCCCGACGCCGCCGACATCGCCGACAATATGCCTGTCCAGTCTACGCTGCGGAGAACAGCGGCCGAAGACGCGCTGGCGGCTTTTCTCGACAAGTGGAATACTATCGTCCGAGATAAGCTTCGTAGGACATCGCGGACTACCCGCGTGTTGGCCACTTTCGCCCTTGCACTGTCCATTATTCTCGGCGCCGAGGGAACGCGACGTCGCTGGAAGAGGCAGCGCCTTGAGCGAGAGCAAGGCCGCAAGCTTGTTCGCACAAACTCATGGCTGCACAATAAGGATGGGTCACGCACCATTTATGTGCCTTACAAAGAAAGCACTTCCAAGGTTACTATCAACACCACCAACCCACTCACCTTTGAGGCCCATCGCCGGCTGTTTCTCAACCCTCCCCGCGTCTCCGGCCTGGGCGATGGAATGGTCCCTGCGGCGCATACAAAGCCGGGCCTCAACTTGGCCTTCCTACATCAGTTTCTCAGTCTAATGAGCATTATGCTCCCTCGATGGTCGAGCAAGGAGTCCGGTCTACTACTCAGTCATGGAATCTTCCTCCTGCTCAGGACATACCTTTCATTAGTTGTGGCACGGCTGGACGGCGAGCTAGTCAGGGATCTCGTGGCTGGTAATGGCAAGGCTTTCTTATGGGGCATTCTCAAGGTATACTCGTGTCCTTCGTCCGCGAGTCCTTTGTCGGAAGTCGCAGCAGCTTCTCGTCCGCTAATCGCTATGACCTGCGCAGTGGTGTGGCTTGGGGGGCTTCGCTTCGTACACCAATGCCATGATCAAGTTTCTGGAATCGAAGGTGTCCATCGCATTCCGCACACGGCTGACGCGATACATTCATGACCTCTACCTCAACGACCGCCTGACGTTTTATAAGTTATCCAACTTAGACGGCGGCGTCGGTCAGGGAGCAGATCAATTCATCACGCAAGACCTGACATTATTCTGTGCCGCCTCGGCCAACCTATACTCGTCCCTGGGCAAGCCTTTCGTGGATCTGTGCGTCTTCAGCTTTCAGCTGTATCGCTCACTCGGGCCCCTTGCCCTATCTGGCATCATGAGCAACTATTTCCTGACGGCTAGCATCCTGCGGCGGGTCTCCCCACCGTTTGGGAAGCTCAAGGCTGTCGAAGGACGCAAGGAGGGCGATTTCCGAAGCCTCCATGCTCGTTTAATTGCCAACGCGGAAGAAGTTGCCTTTTACGGAGGTGCAGACATGGAGAAGACTTTTCTGAACCGGGAGTACAAGTCGTTGAAGAGCTGGATGGAAGGCATCTACATGCTCAAGATCCGGTACAACATCCTCGAGGACTTCATTCTGAAGTACAGCTGGAGCGCATATGGCTACCTACTCGCGTCACTTCCTGTCTTCCTACCTGCCTGGGGTGGCGTTGGAGGAGCAGCGGAGATGACGGAAGGCACTGAAAGGGGCGGCCGTGAACGGAACCGTATGAAGGACTTTATCACCAACAAACGACTTATGCTGTCCCTGGCGGATGCTGGTGGCCGCATGATGTACTCGATAAAAGATCTGGCTGAGCTGGCGGGCTACACCAGCAGAGTTTACACATTGATCTCGACCTTGCACCGAGTTCACGCCGGCGCATACTACCTGCGCGGCGGACAGAACGAACTTTACTCGCTTTCGGACGTACAAGGCACTATACAGAAAGGCTTCGACGGTGTCCGGTTCGAGCAAGTACCGGTGGTCGCGCCGGGCCTGTGGCCGCAAGGGGGCGAGGAGCTCTTGGATTCGCTATCCATGATCGTCCGGAGAGGCGAGCACCTTCTGGTGAGGGGCGAATTATCTATCGAGCCGTGTTTATGCACTGACGCGTCCCTGTTGGCAGATCTCCGGATCCAATGGCGTGGGTAAGAGCGCTATTAGCCGAGTCCTCGCCGGATTATGGCCCGTGTATCGCGGACTGGTCAGCAGGCCGAAGAGCCTTGGAGAAGACGGCATCATGTTCCTGCCGCAGAGGCCGTACCTCAGTCCCGGCACGCTACGTGATCAAGTTATCTATCCCGATGGACACGTGGACATGCGAGAGAAGCGCAAGTCGGAGGACGATCTCAAGAGGGTTCTCGACATGGCCAAGCTCGGCTACCTGCCGGAACGAGAAGGCGGTTGGGACACTCGCAAAGAATGGAAGGACGTGCTCAGCGGCGGCGAGAAGCAGAGGATGGGGTTTGCGCGGCTGCTTTATCACGAGCCGCAGTATGCCGTCATCGACGAAGGCACGAGCGCCGTTTCGAGCGACGTCGAAGGGCTTCTATACGAGACTTGCAAGGAAAAGGGTATCAGTGAGTGCATCTTTCTGCTCCTGAAGGGAAGAAACAAGAAGAAGAGCCCACACTGTTTTTACGTCATACGTGAGAAACACAAAATGGCTTACAAGCTTCGCTCGGGCAGCTCTCATCACAATCTCGACGCGGGCATCGCTCAAGAAGTACCACACCTTCAACCTTATCCTCGGCACGGGCGACCACGGTGACGGATGGGAGTTTGAGCGGATCGGAACGGAGCGGGAAAAGCTTCAAGTAGAGAAGGAGCTTCAGGAGCTTCGCGAGCGCCTATCCCAGGTAGAGGGGTGGAAAACGAGGCGAGATGACATTGAGCGGGAACTGGCAGATGTCTGGACGGAAAAGGGGGAGACGCTGGATGCGCCGGATGTGATCGAGATAGTCACGGGCAAGGAGACCAGCGAAGCCGGTTCGTAGCCGGCTCAGCGAGACGAGTGTATGTATATACCGATGTTTCTTTTTAGATCACAAAATACCTACATGTGATTCTTGAGCAGGGTCTGGGCTTATGCTTCCCACGAGCAGATGGGTCGGATCTTCAGATATCTTGTAACCAATATATTTATTTTCAACTATTTTTTTTCTTCTCATTCACCGGGCGAACTTCCGCGAGAGGTGGCATCTCTTGGAAGGAAAAGAAGGGACTGTTATCCCTAGGTAGTGTCGTCCGCTGTGTCGTCCGCTGTGTCGTACGCTGGGTCGTATGCTGTGTCGTACGCTGGGTCGTATGCTGGGCCAGTACGCTTCAGGTTCAGGGGGTAGAGGGAGACTGAGCTGGGGTAGGTAGGTCTAATAATAAGCTGGCGAGAGAGAGGAGGAGGCACCTGGCGATTCGACCTGGTTTGCTTTGATTTGGTTCTCATTTGGAAATGAATCGAATTTCACTTTCCCGTGCAAGAAAAAGGAAGAAAAAGAGTGTGACAAGAGAAATAAACAAAGAAAGTCAGCGTCACCATGCTCTTACAATAAGGGAGGTTGTTCAGGGGAGAGAGGTGGGGAGGGGAGGGGAGTGGAGGGGGGGTGATGAGAGGTGGAGGAAGAAATTAAATTCCGAGAACGTGCTGGGACTCAAGCGTGAAAGGGGACTCCGACCTACGGATACTGCCTAGGTATCTACCTACCCACCTACTGCCTACCTAGTACCTCGGTACTATCTATCGGGGTAGTAGTCACTTCCTAGGACCTCTCTACGGATACGACTTACTACTACTATCTATTTCTCTGGCCCGACTACGGTATGAAGCCAGCTCACTACCTACCTACCTACCCATCTTAGTACCTACCTCTATTTCCGAATGCCTTGCACACGGCTGATCTTTTCTCTGATTCTATCTTCTTCTTCTTCTTCTTCCTCTTCTTCTTCTTCATCGAAGCATCTCTTGTTACTCGCTCACTGAAAGTAATGACACTGAAGGGGATCAAAAAGAGGGAGAGACTGAAATCGTCACTCAACACATCATCATCTCCAGGCACCCGCACAGACACCTCTAGGAGGCTATTCGACACTTACATACGTCGCTGTCCGGCCCGCCGCCGGCCAGCGAACGTCGACTGCCGCAATGTCTTGCTATAGCACCGCTCATCTTTCCCGCCCTAGCATTGGCCCTCCTCTCGCCCTGACGTCCCACCCGTCGCTTGGGTTGTCTCACTACTCCGGGTTGCACCTCTCGTACGTCTGGCTCGCTGGGCCATGAGACGACGTGAGAAGGGGGGCTTTAACCGAGACGGTGACAGACAGAGAGAGAAAGGACTCAGAAGGGGACTGGGCTTGGGTATGAAGGGGAGAGCGGTGGGGGGGCAACTTCGGCTGTCAACATCTTTTCTTGTCTCGGCACCCCGTTCGGTCGCTCTTTTCTCTTTATTCTCTTCTATTCGCCGTCGAAAAGGATCACCCGTCGCTTTTTCCTTCTTCTCTTCCTCGTTCTCTGGTCGACACTCGAGCTCGTGGATCGTTCTTTTGTCCGCCAGCCATGGCAGCCCCCATGTATCACCAGCGCTCATCCAACTCGTCGGGATCGTCTTTACCGACCATGCGGACAATGTCTATCATCACGCAATACAGCGACGCCTACAACCCTGGGGCCCTGCCCAAAGGCCCGCTGCGGGTACCCAAGCGGCAATCTCGTCGTGATCCGGCCTTGAGCGTCTATAGCCAGCAGTCTCCGTACGTCTCGCCCGAGCCCAGTGTCGCCGCGGAGAAGGACTCGAGCACAGGCAAGGAACTCGACGGGGAAAAGGGCATCAGTGCGGAGAAGGGGCAAGTAACGCCTCCTCAGGCGGAAACCGGCAGCGGCGAAAGCGCCAAGAGCGTTAGCAGCGAAAGCAGCATCCGAGACGACGACAAGGGTCTCTTCGCCCATAGGAGGAGGGCTGGTCGGTTTCTCGTCGCCGTTGCCATAATCGCTATTATCATCGTCGCCTTGGCCATCGGGCTTGCGGTTGGACTAAGAAAGAGGTGAGTTGTTTTTTGTCGTCGTCTTCATTTACGTTTCAGGCTGATTGAGTTCTGGCTCAGGAGCGGCACCACGGGCAGTGATCCCTTCGGCCTGGGTGTGGAATTCCCCGCTGGATCCTATGCCGTCAGGGCAAGTGTTAAGACGACGGAGACTGGCTGCACGTCTCAACCTTCTACTTGGCGCTGCGACTCGTCCAGCAATGGCGCGTCGACGACAGTCCATTGGGATATCCGGTCCCGAGGCCACGGCGTCTTCACCATATCCTCCACTGAAGACAGCGAGCTGAACCCGGCCTTCTCCGATGTCAGTCTTAGTGTCGTCGATGCCAACCAGCTGACGGAACGGCTCGTCTTCACCCTACCGATGAACAAGACCGTCATTCCATCCGGCACGCCCTCGCCGACCAACCGCGCTGCTCAGTGCCTCTATCAGAACGTAGAAGTGGAGGCGACGCTCTACACGCGTCAGCGCGGCGGCCGTACCATGTCAGCGCCCAGCCAGCTCGGGCAGGGCGTCGACTGGCCCGGTGACGTCGAGATCACCCAGCACATGCCTTCAACTATCGGCCAGCCGACGTGCCGAGACAGCGGCGGTGTGCAAATCGCCGACGTCCAGGCCTCACAAGGGAACTGCGCCTGCGTTTACTCTAATAACTGATATTGTCACTCTTCTTCATCCTCTTCATTCTCGTCGTCCTCGTCGTCCTCGCCCTCTCCTTCTCCCCTTGCTTCTCCTTCTCCTCCTCCTCCTCCTTCTTCTTCTCCTCACCCTCTCTTCTTCTCTTTATCTCCTCCTCCTCCTCCTGCTCCTAGTCCTGCTCCTGCTCCTCCTCCTTCTCTCCCCTCTCCTCCTTTTCTTCTCCTAACTCGCTCCTGCTGCAGACTACCGGGTCATTTCCATCCTCCAGTTTTTTTACAGCGCGTGGAGGATATTTCTCTGTATTTTTCTTCCTCATCTTCTTGTTCTCAGCCGTTTACTTTATTATTTTGTTGACGCGGCCTGGATAGGCCCCATTTTTCCTTTCCCGGAACTGATGATACCACGGCAGCGACGTCCTCGTCCGTCTCTGCCATTTTTTCACTTCTTATTTTTTTTCCTGCTTCTCACCTTTCTTTAATTTTCTTCTTTGGGGAATTTACATTCAAAGGAAAAAAAAAACAAAAGGGGGGAAAGTAAAGCTACTAGAACTTCAGTCAATAACTCCTCGAGGCTTAATGGTAATGAAAATATACTATGGGCGACATCTACAAGCTCTCAATGGTGTTTGAATGTGACTATCACGACGCCCAATCTACGCCTGAACTCGGCTTCAGACGATCCATATAGCGTTCTAACCTTTGGGGGCGGGAGTTGCGGACCCTACATACCACGTATGTATGTATGTACGGCAGTCGCAGAATGGTCTTTCAGGTGAGTGAAGCTACGTGGCGTCAAGAATTCGCGGCCAGGGCCTGAAATCCCCTTCCATCCACACGTACCTATGTATGTATGTATGCAGCCTTTGTTTCGGACACACATGAGCGGGTTCCAAACCACTGACCCTTGCCTCATCACCTCGAAACCCCTCTTTCAGCGCTTTGCCTCCACCCAACGCCGTAAAACTCCTCGCTCAAACATGGTTTCGTCCAAGTCCATAGCCGTTATCTTGGCTATATCTTGACATAGGCTGCGAGGACAAGAAAAAACAAGGGCAGCCAGTAAGCCGTTCTGAATGCCAAAAAGTTTTCACCCCTCGCTTCTTCTTCTTCTTCTTCTTCTTTTCTTCTTCTTCTTCTCCTCCTCCCGGGAGGTTCACCAGAGAAAGAGGAGGGGGGGGTTTCATGTTCAAGACTTACTTGCGTCGATTTGGCTGACCTGTGGAAGGGCCAGACGGACCTTGTTCCGGTAAAGAGTTGGATTACGGAGCTGCAAAGGGTTCCCCTCGAAATAGACCGTCGTGAGATTCTGCTTATCCTTCAGGACGTTTTCCACATCGTTGAAGTCTGCCAGCTGGTTGTAGCTGGCCCAGAGTTCTTCTAGCTCGCACAGGCTAGACAAGCCGCTCAGGCTGTTAACTTGGTTGTTAGAAATGTCGACTATCTTGAGCTTTTTGTTTTCCTTCAGTCCCTCAAGTGACTCGAGGGCGTTGTGCGACACGTAAAGCTCCTCCAGGTTGGGAACGTCCCTGAGCGGAGACAGGTCCTTGATACGATTGGACTGGATGCTGAGAAGTCGTAGATGAGGAAGACCGACTAGACCTGTCAATTCAGTAATCTTGTTCTTGCCCACCCACAGTTCCTCCAAGTTCTTGACGTGGTGGAGGTTCATCAGCTCCCGTATGCGATTGGAGCCGAGTTCGAGTGAGGTGAGGCTGTCGAGCCCCTCCAAACCTTCGATCCTGCTAATTTTGTTGGCGACGAGAAAAAGTTCTTTCAGCTGTTTCATGTGGCTGATGTGCTTGATGTGCTTAATCTTGTTGAAGCTCAAATCAAGACTTGTGAGGTTCGGCAGCTGCTCCAGGCCGCGAATGTGAGAAATGAGATTGTCGTAGAGGTCGAGGTCTTTCAGCGTCGTGGCGAGGCATTCGAGGCCGTCGATGTGCTGTATGCGGTTTTGACGCAGGCAAATGCGTGTCACGTTGTGGAATCGCTCGAGTCCCAGCGACGTGATGTCTGCAACGCGAGATTGAGAACACATGATCTCGTCCGTCTCGGAGTCTTCGCTATCGAGCAGATCTTTTCTATTCGTCAGTGGAGGGACAGCGCCTTCGGCGCGACGACGAAGACGACGAAGACGCGCACCTTCGTCAGCGCTGATTTCCTGGACCTCCTGATCGGAAACGACGGCGCTATCGCCGGAACGTTCTAGATCAGACAAGGCCTCCGTGTTCACAGATTTGGGTATCCGTAGCTTGCCGTCCCATCCTCTGCTGTTCCTCATTCGGGGGCTGGCAGTTTCGGGCGCGGGAGGGCGATCATCGTGAATGTCGATGTGGGCGGGCGAGTCGGAGTCCTTGTTCTGTGGGGGGGAGGGCATCTTTGAGAGACAAGCATGAGCTGCACTGCTCTTTAGTGTGTGAGTGTGTCTCTGAGTATGCGTGTGGGTTTTTTTGTCCTTCGCATTCACCTCCTGAAAAATGGCGCTACATAAGGGGGTAGAGAGAGGGGGGGGGGGGGGGGGGGGTTGGGTGAGGTGATGCTTACGATTATTCCCTATAGCTGACGTCGTTCGTTCGTTCGTTATATTCGTGCATGATGTAAGCGACTCCCCCACCAGGCTACCTAGTGGTTGAAGCGGCAGAAAAGCGGAGGCGGGGGACGGGCGCTGAAAGGCATTCACGAGCCACGAAATTCGACGACAGCCTTAATCGAAAATGACGGCATCAAATGCACCGGCTGCTACCTCGCTAGGCGCCGGCTACTGAGCCGCCGCTTGCCTACTGGTCACTTACCAGGCTGAAAGACCAGCCGCACTTTCTCACGTGTCATGATAATAGGCCCTCCATGCCATGCGCTGGCTGTGTCGACGACCTGCTCTGCTTGGCGGCATCATTGCACGGCCGGTTTGGCCTTGTAGAGATGCTCGCCGGCGGATTCATCTCCCGCAGATCGCCCTGCCGCCGCTTATCTTCAGCGGCCTCTTCCTGGCTTTGTGGTGTTGGAAGTGTACCATGCTGGTTCTCTTTCAGAATGTCATCATTTACAACCCTTTCATGCCGCCCAACGCCAGGAGCATGCGCATTGCAGACTTCGCTCGCCAGTGCGGAGGTATCCGATGGCGCGAGGAGCGCATATCATCTCTGGATGGGACGGCCATCGCCTTGTGTGTAAGCGAGATGGCGACCCAGAAGGCTGAAAGTTTAGGCAACAAGGCGATCACCCAAGTCTACATACTTTATTTTCAAGGTAGGCTGTTCTACAGCAGGCTACAGCGGCTCGAAAGGTGGAAGCTCACTCACTGCGCTTGCAGGCAACGCCTCGTCATTACCCCCTCGCCTGCCGGACATCTCCTGGGTATTACGTCGTCTACAAACTGTTGACGAGGCGGCCGTTCACTACACCACTGTTTGTCTCAGCTATCGCGGGTACTGGACGTCGCATGACCGGCCCTCGGAGTACGGCATCAACTTGGATGCTCAAGCTACGTTGCAATGGGTAGCTCAACTTCATCGGAATAAGTCCGCCACCGATCACTCTTCGCGATCTGTCTTCCTTCTCTGGGGCCAGAGTATTGGCTGCGGTTTCGCTACCAACTTGGCCGCAATGCCGAGTCGAACCTCATCTGAGACGAGAATCAACGCGTTGATCTTGGAAACGCCCTTCACCAACACCCGCGCCATGCTCAAGGCCCTCTACCCTCAAAAGTGGCTGCCCTATCAATATCTGTGGCCGTTTCTTCGCAACCATCTCGACAGCTGCCAAAACTTACAGCTCATAGCCGCAAAGGGGCAGCTCCACCCTCCAGCAGTATACCTTGTGGAGGCGGCCAAGGATGAGCTTGTGCCTCGGGATCACGCCGCGGCCCTCCAACAAAGATGTCAGGACCTCGGCCTTGAAGTGAAGAAAATTTCTGTTGCAGGGGCCCTCCACAACGAAGTCATGATGCGCAAGAGCGGAAAGCAGGCCATTGTAGAGTCTATCTCTGAAGCCGTGGCGAGAGCCATCGCTCGGCCAGAGGTGGAAGAAGCCAGGACTGGTACACCATTGATGATGACGAGGCACCCTGAATCACGGATGTAGGCAGGGCTCTTTTCTCAGGCCGTTGTACACAATTGTGACTTAAGAGAGAGACAGGTGAAGGTAGGCTACGCTCGACAAGTCTATCCGAAAAGGGGGCATGTCGAATGCGTTAATTGATGTGCGTATCCTTGAGATGATTGCCATGTCTACGTGTAATTATGCATGCAGCAAAAATCTCCGTCCGTACATGCACGCACACCCTCCTAATGATGGCTCTGAGGCTATGAGGCACGTCATCGGCTAATGCAAGGACTTTGTGACACTTGGTGCTTAGACTTGTCAATTGTCGGACCAGAACCCGTTTATGGCCCTCACGTGATCTCGCGTGAGCCTCCCGTCCCACTCAATGCGCCAATGGGCTGCAAGGCGCGTCTTACAGTCACGAGTTCGTCCCGCAAGAGTCACTCCAGCCCCGAAATCCGGGCCTGAGCCAGCTCGCCTCACTGCCCCGTCTACCACCTACCGACCTACCCACTACTACCTAATTTAGAGTCTTGGGGGCCCTTGCTCTCCTACTTACGCCTCCTTTTTCTCCCCTCCGTCCGTCCTTTCTCTCTTCGGGAGTCGACGCTTGCTGAATTTTTTTTTTCTTTTACCCTCGGAATCCTTCTTTTTCCGCGCACAGATGCCTGGGTACATATAACGGGCTCTTCGCCACTGCCGCAGAGTTTTTCTTCTCTTCTCTTTCATCTCTTTTCGTGGGGAGTCTGAGAAGAAGAACAGAAAGAGAGAGAGAGAAGAAAAATGGGCAAGCAGTAGAACTTGTCAGCGGCATCTCGGAATAATTTGATCCCCAGCCCTCTTCTTGCTCATTCTTTTCTCTTCCTCTTTGCTCGGTAGAGATGCTTAGATCACGCACTACGACGTCCAACTCTAACAGGAGCTTCTCGTCCAAGAATAACGGCAAAACCAAGGTCTCAAAGTCGAACTCTTCCTTCAGCAAAGACGGTGGTGGTGGTAATGGCGGCGTGTCGAAGAAGCGTCATGAACATCGCTCCCGCAGGCTTGCGGCGGTAGAGATGGCTGTCAAAAGCGATGATGTCGCTTCTGTTTCTAGCGGGTAAGTTTCATGGAGAATTGCCCCCCCTCATTCACTTTCGTCTTTCTCCTGCGTCTCGTCATCATGAGTCTGGCTCACCTTTGCCGACAAGTGGTCCCCCGACGTCGGCCATCGTCACGCTCGTCGTCGGAGCAGAGCAACGACTCTTTGCCGCCCACGAAGCCGTCCTCTGCTCAAGCCCCTACTTCCTCAGCCTTCTGCAAGGTGCCTACCCTCCCCAACAGGCCACCAAACGCGTATCTCTTCCGGACGAGCAGCCCGACATCTTCAGCTCCGTGCTCGAGTTCCTATACAAGGGGGACTACTTCCCCCGTCTCAAGCACAACAAGAGGCGCAACTCCTGGGAACTTGAGTGTGCTTCAGACGAGGAGCGGACCTCGGTCGAGAGCACCGTTTATCATCGAGGCGTCGACGGAGAGCTCCTCAAGGACACCGTCATCTATTGTGCCGCCGTAAGATACGGCCTTGAAGAGCTGAAGAGGCTAGCTCTCCGGAAGCAAGGCCTTCGTGAGTCGTCTCCCCTGGCGCCATTGATAAATCTGACTGTGAAGTAGAATCTGGTATCCAGTGCAGCACCATCTTGGCCTCTGCCCGCTACGCCTATGCCAACACGCCCGACAATGATTCCAAGCTGCGAGCTCATTACCTTGCTCTCATCATTCGCTCTCGCGCTACATTCAAGCGTAGCGGAACCATGCAGCTAGAGATGTACAACGGTGGCACTCAGCTCTTCTTCGATCTATTTGTCGCCATGTCCAATCACATCGACGACGTTTCATCGGCATAGTGGCTCCTGGGGAGAACTTGGGTGAAGAAGGAAAGTGAAAGTCTATCAAGATTGTCATGGATCGTGGGATCTCTTCTTTTCATCTCCTCTTGTACGAATTCTCTGTCTGCAATCTGTATCATTCTCAATACCGCCTCAAGGTGACGGATCAGGATTACGTCTGGTGAGGTAAGGAATCGTGCTGCGGCACATTAGAATTGTAGATATAGTTATCTCAAATGCAAATGCTACGTGTCTTAGGCCTCTATCTACCTGCCTGCCTGCCCTGTTGTGACGGTCTGACGAAAGTCGTTGCTTTTCCCTTTCATCACCTGCTCTCACCGTCCTTTTTTTTGTCTCTCCGTTGTTCTGGCCTGTGCCCTTTTTTCTCTTCAAAAGCAAAAGAAAGAAGACTAGCCAGTAAAAGACCCGTGAAAAGACCCGTGGGGGTGGAGGATGAGACACGACGCCGTTATCGGTTCGTGTGCGCCTTGGTTTGCCTTGCGTAACCAACAGTTGGTGATGCAGGCGCCTCGTTCCCGATGCAACCCTCCACAGGCTGCTTTGTATGTACAGCCGCAAGAGTCTCCTTTTCGATTTTATTATCATACTATCTGCATTGGGGATATCCGGGTACAGTTCCAAGTCCAACCCCCCCCCCCTTCCCCCGGCTAGCCCCTAAATCAGCCTCACCAGGGTGAGTCATCGATCAAAGGTTCATCCGGATGAGTGAAGAAAGAAGAAATGGGGTTTGAAATCTAAAGTCAAACGTTGTATCCCTATAAGGAATCGACAGACACGGTGCTCGCTATTGGCTATCAAGTTCACCGAAAAGCTTGGATCAGGCGCAAGAAGAAGCACCCGTTATCTGCCGCGTGCATATGTATACCGTGAGCATGGACTTATTTTTACATAAATTGTCATGACTTATTCCATAAGAGTCAGCGTCCCTCGTAGTCATGCCTGGGCGAAGGATGGCCATCAGTGACCCATCACCAAATGTAAAGGGGTTGGGGGGGGGGGGGGGGCAGGAGAGGGTGTATCCTATACCTGAAGCAACCATCGATTCCGCTCACTGGACTTCGAACTTCCAGCAGGGGTCGTCAAGATATCGAGACGCAGCAGCCGGCCGGCTCAGTTCTCAAATCCCAGTTCCGGGAAAGGCCCCCTTTTTGGACAGTACGACGATTCCTCGCTCCCGTGCGATGTAACCTTTCATGAGATCCTGGATTCAGTATGGCAAGGTCAGTGACTGGTGCTGATGAAGAGTACTTCACTTTGGGATTTCTCACCTTGTATATCATATTGGCAATCAGGCATTCCACCTCGTCCGTATCAATGTGCTCTTTGCCGCTGCTAATGCAGACGGCGGCTCGGAACTCCGCCACGGGAATCCGGGTACGCCGCACCGGGGCTGCATCTGTTTCCTTCGGCTCTTCAAATCCCCCGACGATGAACACTTTGCGCAAAAGGTTTCGGAGGGCAATGTCACGGCCGCGTTCAAGCGTCAGGTAAATGCGTTGTTTGACAAACTCCTCCTCAGCCTCTTGCAGCGCCAAGTCAAAGCCCTGCAGATCGCCACGTTTGATGCAATCTGACAGTGGCAGAAAAAGTCGCTGGAGGCGAGGGAATGTCCCTAAAAGCTTCTTCGTGGGAAGGACATGGCTCGTGAGCAGTTTGCAGGGAACGAGGTATGTCAAAATGCGCCTGGAGAAAATGTTATTTAACGTCTGTTCTGTCGCTTCTTGGGTCTTACTTACTCCAGATTCGCCCTCGCATCCTTGTGACAAAGCTTCCATGCCTCAATGAGACGTTCCTCTGCCTAAGTCCTATCATCAGCGATACTGCACATCCAGAAAGCAGTCAAGGAGGAGCGAACCTGGACATAGTTTTCCTCGAGGAAAAAGAGGACACCTTCGTAATATCTGAAGGTCACTCTTTGGGCTGCGGGGAAGCTCTCCAACGAAGGCATATCTCCTTTGTCGTTGTAGACGGCCAGAGTCTTGAGTATAGTCCTCGACAGTGAGGCAGAGTTGAGCTTGAAGTACGTCTTGAACAGCAGGTTGATGATGTAGTAGATCCCCCACTTCCTTGACTCCTCCAAGGGTGCTCTAAAGGCATCGTCAGCTATGCCAATGGTCTCCAACGGGATAGCATCTTGCCTGTCGTTGAGGCACAGCGTGAAGATACGTTTCAGATGCTGTTCACAGTCTCTGAGCTGTGCCTGCTTCTCCAACTCTGGGTCGAAGTCGTCATGCATCATGGCGACGCCGGCGGAAGGGTCTATGCTAATACGACTGCGCTCCTCATCAGACTTGATGGCGAACAGCCTGAGATACTTGCCAACCATATACAGACTCGGAATGGTCCAGGCCTCGAAACCGAAATTGTTGTAACCCCTAATCAACATTGACAAGAGTTCCCTCCAGGCTTCATACGTGTTGGTCCAGGTCGACTGAGGCTCTTCGGTCAGCTTCAAATTGGCGAGCGAGTGCGTGATTCTTCTAACATTTCCACTCTCTCCAGCAAGTATCTCGCCGAGGGCTTTCCAGTAAGAAGTGTAGACCTCAACCCAGCCTTTCACTTCTTCAGAGTCGAGGCTTCTCTGGTGAGCTGTCCCAATCTTTATGAAGTTCTTGATGTCTCCCCTTACGGCGTGAGCGTTGGTACTTTGCCAGACTCTTACGAGTCTTTGAGGATCATCAAGCGGCGGAACCGGCGATAGAGTCTGTGCAAGCAGATAGCCGTTGCGCAGGGCATGCGCCTGAGCAAACGCCTCGAATAAGTCGTTCATGATACGTGGCGATGTATAGCAATGCAGGTTCCAATAGACAAGAATGTCTAGAAGACGCCCGGCCCGTAAGAATGGCTGTTTCTTTCCAATTTGCCTCACCTGAAAGGTGTTTTCTTGCAAGTTGACGCGTCGAGATGGAGGCAGCGCCGCAACTGGAGGCTGGATGAGGGACCAATGGTACGTACCTGGGTAGTTGTCGCTTCTCGTCTTTGGCGGGCAGCTGCCCAGTCATCACGTGATATAAGGTGTAGCAGCGACGAAAAGAGTCGAAGAACAGGAATTCAGCAAACCTATGCCCCATTACATGATCCCATTAGCAGTTGAGGAGAGACATCTTCCATTTCTGCACTCGCGCTCATGGTTTAATTCTTGCAATTTTTCGGCAGATTCGACTCCCTTTGCTGTATCATTCAAGTGATGTGTGGATGGCATATCTCTGAGTGTGCAAATAGAATCAACCGGTGCCGATTCCGCAGTGGGGCTCTGTCTACTACCTGAGCCAATCAAAGGCCCCCTCTGAGCCAAACGTTTTTCCTAGCCCTCTCCACCCTCCGCACACAAAAATTATCGCTTATTGCGTCCATCGACAAACCCTCAAACTTGGCCAGCAGTCGAAGGCATTGACCGCCGTCACCGTGAGTCCCGCGCTATACTGTCACGCTCACGCCGTGCTAACCGTTATCAAAGATGGGTAAGTCGATCTCTATTATCTCTGGCTCTCCTCTCGCCCTGTGCACCGCCACGGTTTCGAGTTCCAACAAACATCTCACGGCATTCGACGACAATGCACCCTCCCCATATGTCGATGCCTCACGAGGCAAATGACGACGATTCATGAAATGCGCCATTGTTCATTAGACAACTGGCCTCGGACTTCCATCGGCTGCAAGATTAGTCGGGAATGGTGGATAGCTTCTTCAGGACGACGGGATGGAAAGCGCGACGATCCTCTATCTCCTTGCACTTCCGCTGCAACTTCAAAAATCGTCATGCACAAGATACACGAAGCTGACGACTCTTCGCAACAGGTCGTCTTGAGGAATACGAGGTCATTGGGCGTCATCTGCCCACTGAGGCCAACCCGACGCCGGACATGTACCGGATGACCATCTTCGCCCCCAACCAGACCGTCGCCAAGTCCAGATTCTGGTACTTCTTGCGAGGCTTGCGTAAAGTCAAGAAGGCCACGGGCGAGATCGTCAGCATCAAGACAGTATGCAGATCTTCTTCAATGAGCTGGGCAAAGACGGTTGCTTACATCGCATGCAGCTGCAAGAGAAGCGTCCTCAGAAAGTCAAGAACTTTGGCATTTGGCTCCGCTACGACTCCCGCTCCGGCACGCACAACATGTACAAGGAGTATCGTGAGATGTCGCGCGTGGAGGCCGTCGAGGCACTTTATGCCGACATGGCTGCCCGCCACCGTGCTCGCTTCAGGTCGATTCACGTATGCCCTCAACTAGCTCTTCCCCTCCTCGGGTCCGTATCGCTGACATGGCTTAGATTCTCCGCGTCGTGGAGCTCGAGAAGACGGAGGATATCAAGCGGCCGTACATCAAGCAGCTCGTCACCAAGAGCCTCAAATTCCCCCTCCCTCACCGCATCAGCAAGGGCTCCACCAAGAAGCTATTTAGCGCGACGCGCCCGTCTACCTATGCTTAGTGTTTCTACTTTTTGGGGATGGTTGGGCAAGATCTGCGGGTGTTCACTACGGTTTATGGAAATATCATGTCATTCACCTGACGCCTCAGGCTGCGAATGGAGCCAAAGAAAAAAGAAATTTGACAATCTTCGACAAGCCTCCAGCTCTGGAGGGGGGTTGGCGTCAATGTGGTGAAAGCCTCGAGATCCAAACCGTCCGAGAACCTCGGTGCTGGTAAAGGTGGAGGGGCTTCAGGTAGAAACGCTCTGCGAATCGAGGCCACAAGACACACCTATCACCTACCTGCACTTGGTCAACTCGCCGAACAAACCTGGCGATTCGTCACGCAAATGGTCATTTCTGCGTCTCGAGGCTGGGAACGTGATACGTAATTTCGCTGAGGTGCCCGGGTGCTATAGACACCTATAAGATACCGTACCCATCACATTGTTGTGCCGAGGGCGACGCCGCGATGAGCATATCATATCGGCTAATTGCAAGTTTGGAGAGAAATTCATGTTCCGCGGCTATGAGAGAAAGGGGGTAAAGGGGTAAAATGCCTTACGGGGTAACCGTCTAATCATTGGCGTGACGCGCCAAGCATTTTAAGTTACCCCCTGTCAGGATGGGGATCCCTCCCCGCCCCCACACTCTCCATCAACGTCCCGCAAGACGCCTCGTCATCACCCATCATCACAACGCCTGATCTTTTTCTTTTCCTCGCTGCTTCCACTCACGAGTCTTTGCCACAATGCGATTTCCAGCTCCGCCCTTGATTGCTGTCGCCACCGGCATCGTCGGCTCGGCTTGGGCTTCTGGTATGTGTTTTCCTCGGCGGCTTACACCAGCCCAGGAGAG
This sequence comes from Ophiocordyceps camponoti-saundersi (nom. inval.), assembly GCA_003339415.1. Classification (NCBI taxonomy): domain Eukaryota; kingdom Fungi; phylum Ascomycota; class Sordariomycetes; order Hypocreales; family Ophiocordycipitaceae; genus Ophiocordyceps; species Ophiocordyceps camponoti-saundersi. Next base: position 428,185 of record PDHQ01000005.1, read on the forward strand.
GAGAAAGGGGGGGTAAACTTTGCAAAGAGATTTCCTGGCAAAGGTTCTTTCTCTCTACGTTTTCTCATCTATATTCTTGTTAGGTGTCATCATGGCCTTCTCCATAGCTGCTCCGGCCGCGGCAAGAACCTCCCCGGACGCCGCCGCCACGGCAAAGGTCTGGCGCGAGTTTTACGCCCGAGGCGCCAACCTGATGCCAAAGGTAGTCACCGTCGTCGCCATGTCATACGCCTACGTCGCGTACTACGTCCGTGATCGCGGCGGTCACTGGGCTGGCTTTGTCGCCGCCGCCTGCTCGGCTCTCTCTATAGTGCCCTACACCCTGACCGTCATGAAGAAGACGAACGCGGCGTTGCACCAGGCTGCCGCCCGCACGCCCGACGATAGTGCTCGCGTCTACAGCTTGGTCGACACTTGGGCTGGTTTGAACTTTGCGCGTGGAATCTTTCCCCTCGTCGGAACCATTCTGGGCATTAAGTCTTTCCTCGAAAACATTCTGTAGCCTGGATTGCCTGTACTTGGATGACTTGCTCATAGGTGCGACCACAAGAAATCTCATTACGTTGTATCAGGATTGACTTGCTGCTTTCAGCCATTCGCCTGGGTCTCGGGCCTCACGGTCTTTGTGAAGCAATCAGGCCGGCAGGAACACGCAAAGCAAACTTGTCACTTGTCTTATGAACTTGGAGCCTGCTGTTTGTACCAAGCGAAAGTTTCTAGATCGCTGGATAAATGCACAGGTGTGAAGGCGACCTATCTATCCTCTTCGGCTGCCTTTGGCGTCATCATCCCGATGCTTTTTTCGCGATGTTGTTCTCATAAGCTATGATGGCCGTCGAGCAGTTGGTCATGTTGATCTTGGGCTCCCATGTATTGCTCTTGGAATCGAAGCCCTTCCACTTGACGAGATAAAAGTGTTCCAACGTATCCTCGTCGATGGCAGAGTCAACGATGCGTTCAATTTCCCATTCTTTGCCACCTTTTCGATCCGCTTTCGCTGCCAGCCGCCGCTGCGGCTTGCCCTTACTAGACGCCGGTGCGAACGACTCAGGGGCCGAGCGGACCCTGCCAGAACGACGAAGCATGCCTTTATCTACTTTGTCGAAAGTCTTTTTTGTAGAGCCCTTGGGCCGACCACGCTTCTTCTCGTGGTTCGCTGAAGCTATGAAACCTTCGCGGGCCTGGCTAGTGGACGCTTGAGAAGAATTCATTCTCGTCTTCGGGCGAGCAGATGCAGACTTGCTCCTGATAACAGGAACGTTGATCTTGTTGATACTAGGACCTTCGCCACTGCCCTGGAGAGGATCCCAATCCAGGGCGTCGTCTCGATCCTCATCATTCTCCACGCTCGGATGAAGTCTGAAGGCCGGTCAGCTCATCACTCCGGGAGAAAAAACTGTAGGTAAAGCGCGTCGGGTTTACTTACGCGTCAACTTCATCAAGGCGCACCATGGTCTCGCGGCCAATGAAAACTGAAGCCATCCGAGACAGAGACATTATCGCGTCGACCGTCGCAGATAAGCTCGGGCCTTGTGCGAAATCAGAAGCTTCAAACTAGCTGGATATGTATCTGAGCCACAATCGCAAGGGACAAAAAGAGGCTCGCTAAGCGGTGATAAAGATGCTTCACTCGGAGGCGAAAGCTGTATTGCTGCCGAGATGCGCCTCGTTCTGTGCGGCGGTTTTGGCGGCCAAGTTTAGGCTTTTGATGTGAGATTTGACAGGTGCGCGGAAAAATGCTTCGCTACTGCTTTCGGTTTCTTCAAAGTCGCGACTGTGATCGCTAGGCGAACCCGTCAAGGACGAAGGGAGAAGAAACGAAGTAGGTAGGTAGGTACCTAGGTCGTTTGAGGCCTCTGCTGTGATAAAGAGGCGTCACTGAAAATGAAACCAAAGATCGAAAGGGGCAAGGTCGCAGGCCGGCAGTGAGAGAAGGGGCGCAAAGCCAGGGATGGGAATGCAAAGTGCGGATACATACCGAGGTACGGATTCACCAAAACAGCTTCTTCCTGGTGCCAGCTGCTCCAGCCTACCTACCTACCTACTACCTACCTTTCGGCACTTGGGTGATTGCAAACGGCGACCTCGTCGAGAGTCGGCAGGAAACAGGAGCCCCGATGGCATAGGGTAGTCAGTAGCCTGACTGACGTATGTTTCCTTGCAGCTTCATAAAGGGGTAAAGACCGCTCCCATAATCACTTCCCTTATTCCCCCTTCGCCCGCCGTGGCGCACCTTATCGGCCGCGCTGGGTGTCTACTCAGCATCGCTCCAACCCACATTCAGGAAAAATATAATGGCAGACGTACGAGACTACAGGCCTCCTTGTCGTCGTCATCGTCTTCGCTGTTGTCGTCTTCCTCCGAATCATCGTCCTCGTCGTCCTCCTCCTAACTGTCGTCGTCATCGTCCAACTCTCGTAGCCTCCCTTCCTGTTGAGCAGTCTCTACTGGGTTTTGTACGTCTACAACGCCAGTCGCTTTGAGCCTAGAGAGTATAGGTCAGTATCACCAGATCGGCTCATACGTGTCCTTCGAATCAAGTAGGTAGGTACCTCTCGAACAAGACAAACAGCCGCTCGGCCTCTCGTTGCTTTTCCTCCTCTGTCCATTTTGGACCTTCTGTGCGTTGTTCTTGGTCAAGAAATTGGCCGGTGATAGGGTTGACCTGTTTTGAAGCGCCACTTGAGTCGCTAGTGGAGTATGCCTCCGCTGCAGAAGCCGGAACAGGCATATTGTTTTGGAAGAGGAAGCCTGAGGCAAACCCATAGCCGACATGCTGCACAAATTTGGTTGAGTCTTTGTCCGACAAGTCGAAGAGAAGGTGGCTAATCGCATCCCTCAGTGCAGGCGCCATCGGGTTTGTGGAATTCTTGAGAATCCTGGCTGAAAGTGTCTGTCCGCGGCCGAGTACAGCCTTTCGGTCCTCGTCTGACGGGAGAAGCGCCTCTTGCAGCTGGTCACGCACCGCTTGTGGGGCGTTCTCGTATAATTTGCCGACAAGGCTGATAAGAGGTGTAACAGTATGTTCAAGATCGGCGTCGCTGTAGGCTTTCATCGCGCGGGAGAGCAGGGACAGAATTCTGGAGGAGACTTGACATGGTTCTCTTTTGGGGTACAAACTAGATCGACACTGCTCCGTACCGAGATCGAGGTTAAGGAGTCCATTGACAAGCTGCCCGAACGGAGCATCCAAAGGTTTCTCGTCCTTAATGTCATTCCTCCAGAGTAGAGCAACTAGATGTGGCGCGGCGGCGTTGAAGCAAGATATCTTCTCGTTGCAATAGTGAGTTACGTTAAACAGGAGTTTCAGCGTCTCCAACAGCGCCGATTCCTCCGCAGGGTCGGCCTTGGACTTGGACTTATTTGACATGGCTTTGACGTGGCGGTTGATGTTCTCGACGATGTTGTCGGCTAAATGGTGTTTCTCGATGAGCTCCAGCAGGTCCACGTTGGTGCCGTAGGTGCAGAGAAAGAGGATCCGGGATATCAGCAGCTCGTTATCCCAATTCTCCTTCTTGAGCTCGCTACAAGCGTTAGTGGCAAAACCCTGGTCGACAACCATTTGGCGAGTTTCGGGTTTGAGTAGCATGGCATTGGCGAGAACCCTCAGAGCAGCACGCGCAGTTTCGCTAGACGGACTGTAGAAGGCGTGCCGAAGAAGCATTGAGATACCCTAACAGCGTCATCTCTCAGCTGAAGAAGATGAATTCAGTTCAAGGAATGCAACCCACATCTTTCTCAAATATAGGGTCCGCGAACTCCGGGTCTCTACCGTACATCTTGAGTTTCTCCAGCAACTCGACACGCTCTGGCGAGGTCGTCAGTGCCTCTGCAACTAATTGGGATGATGGAGACGGGACGAACCCGGGGGAAAAAGCGCGACATTTTCAAGATCGTCAGTGAGCGTACGGACCAGTTCCTTGACAACCTCGAGCTTGGCTTATTAAAGGTTAGCGACGACAGATTGTTCAGCGCATTGCCCCGTCGGTGGACAGACCTGGACCGGTCGCCGGTCCACCCCCAGGTTCGACCATGATTTCAGGATCTGTGAGTCGAAGTGTGGCTTGCGAAAGACGAGATTCCAAGGCGAGCAGAGCAAGATGGTGAATGACCGTCTGCCACTGGAACCTGGTAGCTTGCCGATCTCCGAAGTTGCAACGAAGTTTAAAAGGACAAATGTTGAAGAAGAAAAGGCGTGATTTATAAACGATGTGAGGTTTCTGAGGCAACTGCATTCGCAGGATCAAAAGCCCTCGAGCTCGAAGAGGCGCGGATAATGGAGATACGATGATTTATTAAGAGAAGGTAGGCAGGTAGAGGCTGGTGTAGGTCTTCTCGGAGAAGGACGAAGACATTCAAGGTGCCTCCACTTTTTATGTAAGGCACATTGGCACTTACTTTCTAAGTACCTGGAAGTACTGGAAGGTCGTGCTTTTTCTCGTGCATCTATAAGAAGGAATTTCCTTCGTGACCTTGCGCTTGGTTGGTGATAGTTGGTAGAGGCAAGTCAGGATCTAGGCATCGAGGTACTGTTAGAGGCAGGTAGTTGAAATCCATACCTACCTGTTGAGCGAATAGCGACGCACATAGCGACATAGAGCATACCCGGTTCAATGAAGACGCACGTGAAGCATACCTAGGTGCCAAGGTAGTAGATCTATCTAGTGGAGAAATGACGTCTATAAATACGAATACGGGCTCTCGGAAGAACTATACTTCCATCCCGCAGGAGGCGTACTGGAGCCTGGAGGCGTACCAATCAGCGCGCGTCGAGCCAGAACTTGACGCGTCCGCGCGTTCGCGTTTATTAGCATCGGGAAAAGGGCGCCGACCTGCAGTCAAGGGGCACAAGGATTACCTACTACCACAGTGCCGGTGCCAGGTAGGAATGAATGCTCTCTCCTTACTTCTTCAACCCTCCGACTCACGGAATACCCAAATTGCCCAACTTTGCGCTGACAAGCATCTTCCCCTACACGGCTTCTGGTAGCCATTCGCATTCATGTCGCTGGTTGGACCCGCCGACCGTCGCTCGTCCCCTGTCTAGATCGCCAGCATGGCATCTTCAGCGACATCGGCTCCGACCAACCAGCTTCTCGCCTCTCTTCCAGCTCGCCCGCCTACACCTCCGCGGGAGGCCGGCCACGGAATCGACGTCTCTCTCAAGTCTGTCCTCGACCGAACCCAGCCACTGGACCCTCGTCACAACCTCCTCACTCCGCCAAGCGCGCTCTCCCCCGTCTCGGTTGGGACCGGCTCCGACGTGAGCTCCAATCGTGCAACTAAAAGGGTTGAGTGGTCTACCCATACCGAATATAAAGATCCTCCCGACTATCGCGACGGAGCCAGGCTCGAAAAGTCCCCTCCTCTCTCTTCCGCCCCGTCATCCGCCGCGTCGAAGCCTATAAAGGGCATCCTCAAACCGTCTTCATCTCCCGGTCTGGCCTGCTCCACTCTCGGTATTCATCTTGATGGCGCCGTGTCCTATCCAAATCTCATAGAAATGCTGGAATCGGCGGTTAAGCAGCTCGCGGGTCCCGATCGGGACTCCAAGCTCGACGCCTACATGACGCTCGCCCGGGCACTGAAGACTTCCAATAACCTGCCTGACCGCGTTGCCTTGCAAAATAAGATGGGCCTTTTCGTTCAGTTCATCCAGCGTGACGTCACGTCCAGAAACGAGAACGGCTCTCTTGATAGCTCCCTGGCTAATCATGCCCTTCACCTTCTCATCACCTTCCTCCACTTCCAGGCAATCGCGTCCACAATTTCTTATGATTTTAGCATTTTCATCATCGACCATGCCATTCGATCATTCCAGAATCCTTCAATGCCGAAGGATGTCATCCGTCACTTGATGCAAGTCGTCGCCTTTCAAAATTTCCCTACGAAACTCATGACATCGGACCGCGTGGGGCGGCTGGTCGCCGCTCTCCATAAGATCGAAGCTCATTTCCAGGGCAAGAGTGTCATCATGAGTCGTCTGCACATATACAAACGGCTTGTCAAGCAAGCTCGTGGCTTCATGATTCTCCATTCTGATTGGTTGAAAGATATGTTCATGGATATGCTCAGCATGGTCAAAGACATTCGAAGCCAGGCTATCAATCTGGGCACTGAGGCGGGCTTTTCTTTGCGGGCTGACAAGCAGCTCTTCCGGAAAGCGGCTGACGTTTTCAAGGCCGCTGACGGCGAAGAGTTGTTCATTGATTTCTACATAAAGAGACTGCAACGCATGATAAAGGATAAGCAAGCGGCCATCGCTGTGCCCCAGATCTGGAGCGTCGTCATTCTCTTTCTTCGATGCCCGCTTGATCGGTGGGATTTCTATGTGCGATGGCTGACCCTCGTTCAAAACGCCTTTAATGCTGCGGACAGCCTGGTCAAGCGAGAAGCCAACTACGCATGGACTCGTTACGCATGTCTTTCTATTACCGATGGCAAAGCTGCGCAGAGAACCATTGATACACTGCTCCAGCCCTTTCTGATCCAGCTGCGGCGGAAGACCACTCCGGAGGAGGCCTCGAAATTACGGAAAGCCATAGTTGGAGGCGTTTGCAGCCTCTACTACCACATGTTGGCTCAAACTGATCAGAAATACCCCAACGAGTTCATCTGGGATATGGCCGTTCAGCCCGTCGTGATGCCGCTCACTACCGTTGACGGGTTGGAAGACTGCACGATGCAGGCTGTCCGGATACTCGTCGGTCTTCTAGACGTGTCAACCCCTCGCCCGTGTTATAATCCGGATCGCATCATGGACTCGACGCCGCTCACGCCGGAGGACCTCCTACCCATGGATTTCAAGTGGGTTCGTCGCAACTGCGAGAGGATTTTCCATACCGTTGGGCCAATTTTGGAGAAGAAGTTTAACGATCTGGCCAACAAGGACAGCATTGTCTACAGGCTATGGTCAGCCTTGGTCGGGTCCGTTGTCACTGCTTCGGCCAAGGATATCAAAATGTCCGAGGATACGACCAAGTTTCTGGCCTGCACATTGAGTCTGCTAGCTAAGCTTTGGTCGAGAGGATGTGCCGAAGAAGACGATTCAGCACGCACCAGATTTTCTACAAGCGTGAAACACTTCATCCAGCTGCTCCCTGGTGGACTGGGAGTCCTACCTTTTACAGAGAAGAAGCAGTCGACATCTCCTACATTCGAGACGGCTGCCACCTTTTTGCAACGAGCAGGAAAGGGTGAAGGGGCTTCCGCTGTCTCGCGAACGCCCCTGCAGCAGCTCTTCCTAACGCTTTCATCAGTACCTTCTGGCTTTATCGACGACGAAGAGCTGGCCGACCTCTTTCGGTCCCTCTTTGAGCCATTTCTGCAGGGTCGAACCGGCAAAGCTCGCGCGGAGCTCGCGCGGGACCTTATGCAGCTACTGCCACAGAACACCCTTTCTCCGTACGGGCCATGGTTACTCGCGGCAGAGAACATGAAGCTGTGTCTTGAGAGGAGTGCAACCGACCCCGGGACTGAGTATGAGAAACCGCTGGGACCTGAATATCGCGAACTGGTTTCACTTCTCGAGCGCGGTCTGGCTTGTCACCCTTCACTCCCTAGTGCTCACTGGAAGCACTTTTTTGACATCGTTTCTGCAAGTGTGCTTCAAGACTTTGGGGACGTGAGCCGCGCTCTAGTCGTTGTTGAGCCGCTTGCCAAGTCAATACTCGAAAACGGCCTGTGCAGCTCAGTGGTGCCCTCAGATATGTCCATTCGGGCCATGATTTTGGTCTTCGATGCAGCCAACCTGCCTCGGGATCGAGAAACTCTGGATGCTGCCCGCTCTCGCTTGTGGGGAGGACCTCTAGTAGCAGCGGCTCAAGCGACACCTTGTGATCCATTTGACAATCTCTACAGACTTGCCAATCTCGTGATGGGCGCACTCTACGAGAATCTCGCGGAGGTGGTTTCTCTCACCGAGGTTGAGACACTTGTTCAATCTGTCATCTCCTTCTTCGAGAGGTGCTGGTCCGTCTCGCTGGTCAAGTCCATCGCAAAACTGCAGCATGCTCTATGTCCCTGGATCCAGGACGAGAAAAGTCAGCTCAGATCTCATGAGGTGTCTCCCATTTCCGCAACTGTAAGTCACCTCCTATGGCCGCATCAATGAACATGCAGCTGACAATATCAGCTGAGTGGAATGTGTGAGCGTCTCGGTATCAAGCTGTCTTACGAGCGACTGGCAAGAAAAGATTTCGATCAGATCGAGGCGTTCTTGATCGCGGCGCTGCAGAGCAATATTCCCCCTATCGCAAGTAAGGCCGTTGAAGCTTGCAGCGCGCTCTTCAAGAAGGAAATGCGTGTCGAGTGTTCAGACAAGTTGAAATCCGTCTTCTTATCCTTACAACCCGAGGAGTACCATGATGCAACGGAAGACGAACAATCGACCCAGGTAGTCGATGCTCAAGTGCTCTCTGCCACGAGCCATGCGGAAGAAGACAGCATTATTGTGGTGTCGTCCCCAATCTCCAAACCAGCGTCGAGTCAATCACCGTCTCCTAGATCGTCCGGTTCGAAGCGACGCAGAGCCAAGAAACGGAAGATGCAAGTGGCTAGCGATGAAGAGGAAAGGCCCTCGAAAAATAGAAGCTCGTCTCGACTTCGTCACGATAACTCTCAAATTCAATTCGCAGTGATCGCCCCCGAGTCTCCGTCGCACAATGAGTCTCAGCACCTCACGAGACGTCAAAAAGAAATTCAGGAAAGGCAGCGAGAGACTGCCGCCCTATACTCGGATCGTGGCACTGTCAATTCAGAAGCTACACCTCAGGCAAGTATGGACGAAGATAAGACCAAAGGCTCGAAGCATTTGGCGAGAGACATAACCCCAGATCGCGCAGCTTCGTTCAATGATTTGATCCGGTCCACACCGACTCCTAGGAGGGGACAAGTGCTTCCGATGGACGACGCCAACGATCCACCATCTTCACCTCCGGTTCCACGTCCGTGTCCTCTTCTGTCGGAGATACAATCTCGGTCACGGGTCAATGACATGCTGGAGAATTGGGAGTTTTCTTCGCCGACGGGGTCTCCCGTTCGCAAAAGCGAACAAGCCGGGCAAGAGGCCGAACCTCCTCTGAGTCCCAAGACGTGCACGGCGTCAAGGACTGGGGTTCGTGTAAGGGCGAGAAGCCAAAGACTGGCCAACAAAGCGGTTCGAAAGATAGGAACGACCATCGTTGACGGCGAAAACAGGAAGAGAAGCTCAGCAGAGAAAGTTGATATAGCCCCGGCCCCGATCGATCCGCCGATAACACCACCACGACGCTGCTCACCATCGCATAACCAAACACCCGGTTCCGGTGAGGACGAGGACGAGTTCATTGACGCCATGACCAGCCCCGAATTGCCCGCTCTCGGTCTACATGATGCCCTTGGCGGTAGTTTCGATGGCAGACAAGACGTCAAGGCCGTTCCTCCTTCACTGAGCGAAGGTGATGGACATAACATGGTTGGACTGGTCATCGAACTGGAGTCCCGGTCTCATGATCTGCCGTCATCATCCGAGGCAAACGACAGTCCGAGATCGGATCGCTCATGCGAAGACGTTAACATGAAGCGTGCTCAGGCCCTGGAAGAGACCCTAACTGGTCCAAAGACACGAAGAGAATCGTCGAGGCTGGCATCTCTTGCCGTAACATGCAGAGACATAGAAGTGACAGGCGAGGCAAGAGGCAAGAGGAAGCGAGGCGAGACTCAGCAAGTTGAAGCTGATGGCAAGAGAAGGCGCTCGACAGAGAACAAGGGACGTGCCAAGAAGGACGAAGAGCGCGGCGCGAGTCCGCCCCCGCTCGCCGGACGCACTCGGATGGAGACGAGGGGAAGCATCCGAAAACAGAAGCAGGCGACGGCCGATGTAACAGCGGTCAAAAACGGTGCGAAAGACCGGCGATGTCGCGACAACAGGCACGCCAAGACGGATGAAAAGCCGGCTTCGTCTTTGGCAACCCCGGAGCATAGTGACCTCCAGGAGTCGCCTCGGCGATCGACGCGGCGGAAGAGCGAAAAGACGGCAGAGACGAAGCCGGAGGAGGAAGGAGAGCTCGGCGAAGAGGGCGAACAAGACAATGACGGCACCACAAGCATAATGGGCACGCTGCGGAGCGGACTCGAGCAATTGCGCAAGGTAGCGCTGGACCGGGATAGTGTGTACGAACTAGAGGACTTACTAATGGACATGAAGCGCGAACTGTATGAAGCGGAGCAGAGGGGCAGGACGGGCAAGGCAGACGGGAGGAAGAGGTCTGCGCGCACGTAATGGCATCCGGCCTGTCGGTTTGCGTGAGTACCTACCTATATAGATACATGTACGTATGAAGACGAGATTCAGGTGTAGGAGAAGAACCGGAATGTAAATACAAAGGCCAACACTGAAGAGAAATCGTGAGTAAGCTGCAGCCAGATTCTTCATGGCATGCACAACTACGTGATACTCCAAGGTGAATCTTGGCAGCGACCGGCCCGTGCGTGGCTTCGACGAATAAGCGAGAAGGCTTCTTGAAGCACGGGACCTGCATGGACGGGATAATCAAAGCTTGTGCGACAACGATTGCGGATATTACGAATCGATCGTTCATGCGAGTCGACAAAATTGATTTGTGACGGACATGATGTTGTTTTTAACCGCGAGAAATGAAGTATCCTCGGAACGGCCCGCGAATTGATGTTTGCTTCGGCCGAGAGCGGCTCCGGTGTGGAGATTTTCTAATTTCGGATACACTATACAAAGAGGTAAGTATATCCGCACTCCTCTACAGTGGATATCTACATGTGATGCTATGTACCCTCTTTTTCTTCCCCTCTCCCTTCCACTTCCCCCTCACTCGAGTCGGATCTGAATAAGGTCATCAGCAAGGAACAAAGACACAGAAAGCAGCGAAAGAAAGAAGCAAAGAAAGGAAGAAGCAATGATCCGAAACACCGCAACCAACAGATTCTTGCTCTACGCTTACGGCTCGACTTTCCCCTGTGTGGCGTTGGCCTTGGGGGAAGGGGGGGGGGGAAGAAGAAGAAGGGGGGATCGCATCTGGCCGGCGTCAAGTGGTGTAACGGTGAGGGGAAGGCGAAGAGATAGAGAGACGATGAGAGACAGCGACAGAGAGCATGCAACAGCGTGAACATGGTATGTATAAGACATTGCAATACAGACTGTGCAGCTCTACGGACGTAGTCTAGGCCCTTTTGCATGCCTGCTTTAACCCCCCTCGTCTCTTTCCCATCTCTCATCCAGTCTTCCTTTCTTGCGACATCTCGGATCAATAGCCATGGCCAGAAGCAACGGCTATCTTCTGGGCCTCCGTGGCAATGGCCTCAACTGGGCCGTTGGAGCCGTTGCTGGCTGTGATTTTCTGCTCTTTGGCTACGGTTGAGTCTCTTTCCCTTGTTTCTTTCCCTTCCTTCTCCCACTTGATGGACGCGACGACGGGCGACTGACGATATACGTGCGGATATATGGCTCTCAGATCAAGGTGTCATGGGTGGAATCCTCACTCTCCCCGTCTTCCTTGACCAGTTCCCGGACATCAACGACAAGGACCCGACCATCTCCAATGACCACGCGCTGCAGTCGCGCCGTTCAACTTACCAGGGCATTGCCGTCGCCTCTTACAATCTTGGCTGCTTTGTTGGCGCAGTCATCACCGTCTTTGTTGGCAATCCTCTCGGCCGCCGGCGCGTCATCTTTTTTGGAACGGCTCTCATGGTGCTTGGTGCCGCGCTCCAGGCCTCGGCCTCGTCCCTGACGCACTTCATCATCGGCCGCGTTATCACGGGCCTCGGAAACGGCGCCAATACCTCCACCGTGCCCATGTGGCAGTCGGAGACGTGCGCCGCCCACAAGCGCGGCAAGTTTGTCATGATCGAGGGTGCCCTCATCACCGGCGGCATCATGATATCCTACTGGGTCGACCTCGGCCTTTCCTTCGCTCCGGGCTCCGTCGCCTGGCGCTTCCCGCTCGCCTTTCAGGTCGTCTTCTGCTTCTTCATACTGGCCTTGGTCTTTTCTCTGCCAGAGTCTCCGCGCTGGCTCGTCCTCAAGGGCCGCGACGATGAGGCCCGCCGCACCATTGCCGCCGTAGCCGACGTCGACGAGCAGGACAAGTACGTCGAAAACGAATTGCTAGCCATCAAGGCGACCGTCGAGGAGATGAGCAAGGGTACCTACGCCGACTTGTTCGCCCGAGACAAGAACCGTACCCTGCATCGCACCCTCATCGCCTACGTTAACCAAATGTTCCAGCAGGTGTCGGGTATCAATCTCATTACCTACTACGCCGCCAAGATCTACTCGGACCTCGGTATGTCGCCCTTTATCTCGCGCCTTCTGGCTGCCCTGAACGGCACCGAATACTTCATCGCCTCTTGGCCTGCCGTCTTTCTGGTCGAGCGCGTGGGTCGACGCAAGCTCATGCTCTTCGGCGCCGCCGGTCAGGCCGCCACCATGGCCATCTTAGCCGGCGTCAACTCTAGGCCAGAAAATAAAGCATGTCAGGTAGCTGGCATCGTCTTTCTTTTCGTCTTCAATACCTTCTTCGCCGTCGGCTGGCTCGGCATGACATGGCTGTACCCGGCTGAGATTACACCGCTGCGGACACGAGCTCCAGCGAACGCCCTTTCGACTTCGTCTAATTGGATCTTCAACTTTTTGGTGAGAAGTTCAGCCAGTCTCTTTTGCCTGTTTTTTTTTTCGAATGCTGATGACAATCGGAGGGGGATACAGGTCGTCATGATCACGCCCATCGCTTTTCAAAATATTCAGTACAAGACGTACATCGTCTTCGCCGTCATCAACGCTTTCATGGTGCCCTCAGTCTACTTCTTTTTCCCCGAGACGGCGTACCGATCGCTTGAAGAGATGGACACGATCTTTCAGAAGGTGTCTGGCTGGCGAGGCGCCTTCACCGTCGTTGAGCAGGCGAGGGTTGAGCCGCGCCGCTATGGCAAGAACGGCGAGCTGCTTCTGCGGGTGGACGAGGTTGTTGAAGGGGATAAGACTGCTGCCGTGGATAAGCACAATGGCAACAAGACTATGTTCACCGCTCTCTCTCCTCTTGTCGAAGAAATGGGACCAGATGAGATAGGATAAGGGGGGAAAGGGGGGAAAGGGGGGAGTGTAGAGTCGTGGTCAAGAAGAGATGGGCCTACCCTGTAATGCCGTTGCTGTCTTCATACCGGACGATAGCAATCTACAACGGCTTTTGAGACAAACTCGTATGACGAAGCACAGAGAAGCGCGTACCCCTCTATCTGGAACTGCCCCTCACCTCCGAACCCCGCCTTTGGCTATGACGGACGACGGACGATACCTCTGTGTCCCGTCTCTCTCCCCATGTCTGTCCGCCATACAACAGACGTACCTGGTATATCCGTCCAACCGTACAGCATACACAACACCTCGTCTGTCACTCATCACTCGGCCAACACACCAGTAACAAGACAATTCCCTCTATTCAACCCAAGCATTCACTCCCAGTCTTACGCAGGATCAGCAGCTCGCCACTACAAAACTACTGCCTACCTACCTACCCAGCCATGGTGGACAGACCCAATAAGCCGTCGGCGCTGGCCTCAACGCCCGGCCTCCCGCCACAGGCACAATTCTTCATTTCCGACGACGGTTCCCGCGTCACGGCTCGTCTTCACACGGGCGAGAGCGTCGACGTTCTCCTCTACGGCGCCACCGTCATCAGCTGGAAGGATGCGACCGGCTCGGAAAAGCTATGGCTCAGTCAAGGCTCCAAGCTCGATGGTTCGAGGGCCGTTCGGGGTGGTATCCCCATCGTCTTCCCTGTCTGTCTTACCCTGCCTTATCCGTGAATCCCTCTTTTTGGGCTGTTGATCATGTCGAGAGCAACGGTTCCGGGGCTGACTTGCGTGTCGACTATAATAAAAAGCTCTTTGGTCCCCCTGTCGCGAGCCACGCGGCTACTTGCAAGCTGTCCCAGCATGGCTTCGCTCGAAGCACCAGGTGGGAGTTTCTGGGGAAATCTACCAGCGAGGGGGATCCCAGCTCCAGTGTCAAGCTCGATTTCGGCCTCTCACCCGATAATCTTGACGATGCTACCCGCGCTCTTTGGCCTTACAAGTTTGGCTTGCTCTACAGCGTGACGCTCGAACGCGAGAGCCTCAATACTACCTTGGTCGTCACCAACCAAGGCGAGGAGCCGTTCGAGTTCCAAACGCTCATACATACCTACTTCAAAGTCGATGTAAGAAATCTCTTTGCCTCACTTTTCTTCCTCAGACTATTGTTCAAGATCGCTGAACGGCGGTGGTGGCGGCGACCACAGGACATTTCTTCGGTCCACGTTACCGGCCTCGAGGATTCGCCATATTTGGACAAGACGGACGGCGGCAAAGAAAAGAAGCAGGCATCGGAGCCCGTCACCTTTTCCCGCGAGGTCGACGGCGTCTTCACTCCCGCCAAGGGGCCGAAGCACCCCGTCGTCATCTCCGAAGCTGGCAAGGAGCTCTTCCGCATCCTGCGCGACAACCTTGACCAGGTCGTCGTCTGGAATCCATGGACGGAAAAGGCCGAGGGCATGACCGACTTTATGCCCAAAACAGGCTACAAGAACATGGTATGCGTCGAGGCTGGTAGCGTCCGGGGGTGGCAGAAGCTGGAAAAGGGCGACACCTTCGAGGGTGCCCAGACCGTTTGGCTCTCCTGAGGAGAGTGAGACAGCAAAGTAGTAGCCAGTGTTGGGCTTGACTCGGGATGGATGATGCGAGGTCGTTTGGGATCAGCACGGCGACTGCATTACATGACAGGTCAAATTACAAAAGGGGGGGGATGGGAGGTCGAGACGATAATTAGCCCTCTGGGATGGTTGCTATCCGACAGTTAAGGATGCACGAGGAAATTGAACTTCCATTTTCCTTTCCCTTCTTTTATGATTTGATCACATCTAAAACCACCCAGCCCTCCAAGACCTTCTGTGATCCTTTTTCCCCCTCAATCAGACGAAGAGTGTTCTTCCTTGGAATAATGGTTAGCAATCAGAAAGGCCAGCTCGAGCGCCTGCTTCTCGTTAAGACGGGGATCGCAGAAGGTGGTGTAATTGGTCGACAGGTCGTCCTCGGAAAGGCCCTCGCTGCCGCCGAGACACTCGGTGACGGCATCGCCAGTCAGCTCGAGATGAACACCGCCCAAATAGCTGCCCTCCTCGTTGTGGATGCGCAGCGACTCCTGCAGCTCGCGGTAGATATCGTTGAAGCGGCGCGTCTTCAGGCCTGTCGGGGTGGAGAGCGTGTTGCCGTGCATGGGATCGCACTGCCAGACGACGCAGCGGCGGTATTCGGACTGCTCCACGGCGCGAATGTGCTGCGGGAGGAGGTCGGCGACGCGGTCGGCGCCGTACCGGGTGATGAGCATAACCTTGCCGGGCTCGCGGCTCGGGTTGAGGCAGCGCAGGAGGGCAAGGATATCAGCAGTGGGCGTCGTGGGCCCGATCTTGACGCCGATGGGGTTGGCGATGCCGCGGAAGAACTCGACGTGTGCATGGTCTAGCTGGCGGGTGCGGTCTCCGATCCAGATGAGGTGAGCTGATGTGTCGTAGTACTCGTGACTGCCAGCGGTGTGCTCTGCCGGGCTGCTGCTGCTGTTGGGGGTGGCCAGTCGAGGCTTCTCCAGTAAGCGCGTTAGGGGCTGCTCGTAATCGAGGAGCAGGCCCTCATGGCTGGTGAAGAGCTCGACCGTCTCCAGTTCGTCGGGACGAGCGTTGATAACTTGCAGGAAGCGCAACGTCTGTTGAATGCTGTTGGCAATGGCTGAGTAGGCCGCCTTAAGGGCGGGATCTCTGACGTGGCCGAGGCCCCAGTCGAGGGGCCGGTGCAGATCGGCGATGCCAGATGCGATGGAGGCACGAATATAGTTAAGGGTGGCGGCCGAGTAATGGTAGGCTCTATTAGATGGTGTGCGCTTGATGAGAATTTCAGAATTTGACGAGAAAGGTTTTAGAAACAGTTCACGCACTCCGTCTCTCTCACCTGACGAGGCGGCCGGGGTCGACGTCGCGGTCATCGGTACCGTAGCCATTGAGGATATCGCCCCGATAGCTGGGAATCTCCTTGCCGTCGACGACCTCGGTAGGGCTGGATCGTGGCTTCGCATACTGACCGGCCATACGACCGATGCGGACGACGCGCTTGTTGGTGCCCCAGATGAGAACGACGCTCATCTGCAACAGCAGCTTGATCTTGGACTCGATGGCCTTTTGCTGACAGTATTCAAAGAGCTCTGCGCAGTCTCCGCCCTGGAGTAGAAAGGCCTTGCCATGGGCGACATCGCGCAGATGGGATTTTAGGGCGAGGATCTCGTGAGGGTGGACAAGGGGCGGCATGCGCGACAGTTCGTCGACGGCCCGCGAGAGCTTCTCCTGGTCTGGGTACACGGGTGACTGGCGGATGGGCCTGTCGCGCCACGAGGATGGGTTCCAGGGCGGCAGTGTTAGTGAGGTCGGGACAGAGCCGGCCATGATGATGGATGGTTGTTGGTTGTTGGTTGGTGTAAGCTGGTGGCGGTTGATGCTTGTACTGGTTGCAGAGAGAGGTTGAAGACGGAGGGGTGAAAGGTTGCTTTTGAAGCAAACATGCACGTGCTAGGTATTGACCAATGAGCCGAAATGGAGAGGAGGGACGACCCGTAGGTTCTGAGTCAGAATCGCCTTTAGCGCTGCTTTTAGCGTCTGCCAATCTCCCGCAGGCCGCTCTGATCAGCCTCCCCCACATTGTTTCACCTCATCTTTCTTTGGACGAGCTTCATTTTATCCGCATAATAATTCGCTGTGAGTATGTACATATGTACATATGTATACTGAGTCGGTGCTCCAAAAAGGGCAAATGTCGTGTGAGAAACGCAGAATTCGTCCACTGCGCCACCCCGCAAAACGCGTATTGCCCACACATACAACTTACATACATACATACATATGTATATTCAGACCTACTTGAGTAGGTGTTGTCACCGGACTTGTGTTATGTTCTTCCCTTCCTGACACGTTGCTTGATTTGCATCGCAGACAGTATAACCGATATTATGTATATGTATATCGGCTTCAGCAGAAGCCTATTGTAAAGCTGACATATAAAATCTTGGGTAAAAACTAGGCCGATAGCAGAGTCTGAATCCGAAGAACAGTCGAGGTTAACAAGTCGCGAGAATAGCTGGAAAAAAAGTAAGGTCATGGTTGAAACGGCTTGAAGGATTCAAAATAGCTCTGGTCGGGCAGTTGAATTAAATATCATCCGCGCCTCGGTGAACTGTTTCCCCCTATCATTATACGACATCAGTGAATAACTCTAGTGAGGGGAGGTTAGCAGTATGGCAGAGAAACTATTAACTTCAATACTTGAAAATAACACTGGAACTCAGTTCTCGTCATGTCTTTGTTGCGTGATTAAAGTCTGTCTTCACTTCTCTCATGTCTCTCCTTAATTCCCTCCTTACCTCTTGAAGCAGCCTACCCTAAATCTCTGCCCGATGCTCGCAGGAGCTAATCGGCGGTTCAACCACACTCATGACTAATCGGCCGAGGGGTTTGATCAACTTCACTCCTCTCATGAGGACTATTTCCCTGTCTCTTGCAGCTTCAAGCCGATCAGTTGTCGACTAATTAATACAATCTCGCGTTTTGCATTAATTCTCCGTCTTCTCAGTACCCTTTCGTCTATATTGTACTGATCTTAGAGTCCCGCTTCCACCCCCCAACCCTCAATTTTCCAAGCTCTGGACGTCTTCATAAGATTTTACAACCCTCCTCTTACAACTTCGATCACCATTTCAAAACTTCTTCCAGAGAAAGGGGTTAACAAGAGCGAAATTCCCACTCATTCCTGCTCCTGGCCATGGCAAGTGAGAAAACTCGCAACGTAGCACAAAACGACTCCGCCGCCGATGACGAGGTGCCCGCCGCGGCCAAGTCGGCAGAGGACCGCAAGGCCGCCTCGGCCCTCGCCAGCCTCGATGCCAACCACGACGATGACGTCGCCGCTGCCTCAGCCAAGAACTTGGACCGCGACGCCGTCGACAAGGCCATTAAGAGGCTCGGTGGCGCAGCAGCAGCAGCCTCGGCTCCCGGCGCCAAGACCGCCGCCGCCACACCGTCTGCTAAGAACGTCAAGGTCGATAACGCCGACGTCACGCTTCTCGTCGAAGAACTTGAGCTATCGCGCCCTAAGGCCACGGAGCTTCTCAGGAATCACGATGGCGATGCAGTCAAGGCTATGCGCGCCTACATACAGCCATCATGGTAGCTGTCGCCCCCAAGAAAGCAAAGACATTGAAGAAACTGGTCGATGCTCGTGACCTCATCCCGGGTGGGCGAAGGCTCCCGCCGCTGAACTCTCAAATGCGGCATATGAAAGGAAAAACGAAGCAGACAACGTCGATGAGCAGCATGGAGTCGTAACAAAGTACAGTTTTTAAGGCGAGAGCCGCGAGTTCCCCATGCACAAGACTACATACCAAACGTCAAGAAAACCCGGCCGCCAACTCTCTTGCCCAAAGCTCCATGTACGATAGCACTATCAGACATCTTTATAAACGCCTCATCTGGCAAAACAAACAATTTACTCCTCCCACGTTCTGGACAAGGGGCTCGCGACCTTTGGGGCGAATTGCAAACTCTTTCGTCGTGCCGCCATGAGACGCATCAGTACATTCTCGTCCTTGTTGTGGCCCAGGATACCCTCGCCCATGTCGTAATACTGGCTCCGCTTCGGCGGACAGGTTCGCGTCGCCAGAACCTCACGCGCGGACGTGAAGCCATCCTCGTAATCTTCGTCATCTTCTTCGCCGCACGGCAGGTCGGCCACGTATCGCGCCACCGCCTCGGGCGCCGGCGTCTTGGGCACAGGGGTCAGCATCATCTGGGACCAATGCAGGTCGTCATCATCGTCGCCATCGTTCCCGCCGTCCCCACCGTCGCCACCCTCTCCGCCAGGGGAAGGGACGTGCATCCACATGGTGCTGTCACGTCTGTTCGCCGGCGTCGTCGCCGTGGCAACGCTGCTGTCATTGAGCTTGGCCAGCGCCTTGGGCTCCATGCTCTTCCGGCGACGGGCTCCGCCGCGAGGCACGAGACTCGTGTCTACGATGTAAGGCGCCTCGTCGAGCCGCTGGCCTTGGCGCTCGCAGCTGTGAATGACACTGGTCAGCTATCGACAGGGTCTGACATTGAGGGAGGACAGGCGACGTTTTTCGCTTACTCGAGAATCCAATTGGCGCCGACGCAGCGGACGAGGCCACCAGCCGCTCGTACCTTTTCCAACGTGCGCTTGCTACCATCCTTGAAAACGACGTGCGTGATTCCGGCCTTGGTCAAGTCGTCGCCTCCGGCCGGGTTCCAGTGCCACGTCTTGACGCATCGCGCGCCCATCTGTCCCAGCAGTTCGATGAAGATGGAGCTGGCGTCGCCTCCCTCGTCCGTGTGCACATCGACGAAGACGACGGCGCCCTCGAGCAGCGACGAGTTTGCTTCCCGTCGGGGCGTCATCGGCGTCGGCGCTGACCAGTCCGCTTCGTTCGACGACTTCGTTGGCGAGTACGAGATGACAGTCGCACTTCGCGATGGGCCTGAGGGACGCCGCCTGGCCGTCATCACGCGCGATACGCTCATACTACGCTGCTTCAATGGGCTCGGCGTCGATTCGTCCGCCGGCTTCAGAGGCACCTTTGACGTCGTGTGGAACGTCATCATCCGCGTCTGCGGTCGAGCTGGTGTCATGGGTGCCGAAGGGGCCGTCGTCGTCCGCTCCGTCGGCATCTCGTTCTCGTCACCGTATTCTTGGCTCGCCTCGGAAAGGCCGTCGTCAAACGACGATTGGACGCCGTCTACCTTCTCCGAATAAAGTTCCATGACCGACATGTCGTTTGCCTCCTGGGCCAGGGCGATGTCTTCGTCCGTCATGACGATGTCGTCCAGAGACAGGTCTCCTTCATCCCCTTGTTCTTCTTGTTCTCCTTCTCCTTCTCCTTGGCTTGTTTGCTCGTCTTCCACTCCAATTCCCAGTAAGCCGTCCTCGAAGAAGCTGCCACTGCACGACGCCTCGTCCGTTGCATCCACCACGCTAGCGCTCGCAGTCATGTCGACCTCTGAGCCGGCCTTCTGAACTTTGACGGGGCTTACTGTTGTCCAGGAACCGAATTGTTCGGCGAGGGATGTGAGACCCATGGTAGCCCTACGACCATCCGTGGCCCGAGCGGGAGTAGGGACGGTGGCCTCACGAGGAGCAGCCAGCCCGTCCTCAGATTCCGATTCCCACTCAAGGTCTTGATAGGGATCTATGTCCTTTTCCCGCAGCTGGTAGGTTGTCGACTGTTGCGCGCACGATCCTGTCGGCGTCGGCGGGGTCAACTCGGCCGAATCCTCCATCTGGGCCGCCATGTCATCGATCGCCATTGGATCCCCACCGTCAATTTCACTGGGTGGCTCCTCTGACTGTTCCTCGGTTGCAAAGCTCTGATCCTGCTGGTTTCCTTCAGCAGATTCGATGTCCTGGTCCGGCTCCGGCATTAGCTGGATTTTGTCCTCTTCGTCCTGGTCCGGCTCCGGCATTAGCTGGATTTTGTCCTCTTCGTCCTGAGCCGCCGTCGCCGCCTCCGCACGTAGGGTCGGATCGACGTGTCGAGGTACCACGGACGACAGACGTCCTGAGAAGAGAGGGGAGCAAAGCGCCTGAATCGGATAGCCGCCCAATAGCTCATCACCGCCAGTGCTCTGTTCCTCCTCCACCTCCACCTCCATCAGCTTGTGCGACGGTAGGGCTGCGCTAGGCCGAACGGGCGTGGTCAACAGGAGTGGCTGCGTCTCGGGCCAGTCGGTCGTCAAAGGGGCTCCGCGAGGTCTGGGTTCCGTCAGGGGCTTCAAGTTCGGCATGGCCCTCTTCGCGGGCGACTGGAACATGGTGCTCTTCATCGCGGATTGCGTCTTCTGTGGAGGAATGCCGCCAGTCATCGGCGACAAGCCGAGGCCTTTGATGGGAGACTGGGGCCTCTTTGCGGCGGACTGCAGAAGGGGAGTTTTGAAAGCCGGAATCTCAGAAGCGCGGGCCGGGGTCGCCGATCCCGGCATCGAGATCGATCCAATTCGTTTTGCCGGGGACTTCATCGAGACCTTGAAGGGTGAAGAGGGCAAACGTTTGGGGGTTGAGCCCAGCGATGAGCCAGCGCCGGGCACGGGCTCTTCTACAGTTTCATCCTGATCTGCCTGCTTTTCGTCGCTGGCGACTGGGGCATCATAATCTTCCATGGGCGGCTCGACGGGGCTCGTCGCGGGTAGTTTAAGAGGGCTCGTCGCTGATGCCTTAAGTGGGCTTGTCGCCGCTGGCTGTTTGACGGAGCTCATCGTCGGCGGCTTGACAGGGCTCAGAATTGCTGGCTTCAGGGGGCTCGTCTTGGATATCCTGGCCTTTTCCGCCGCCAGCTCATCTTCGGAGCTATCGTCGTGGTCGCGCGCCACAGGAACCTGCGTCACCTTTTTGGGACTGAGCGGCTTCTTCTGCCCGGCGGCTGCCCTGGTAGCGGCCCGCGTGGTCGTCGCGGTCGTCGTCATCGTCTTGGTCGATGTCGCTCCTCCGCGACGGGCCGGCCTGCCGCGAAGCCCGGTGGTCACGACGGATTCCTTTGCTTTTACTCTCGGTCCAATGTTCTCCTTGTCCGGCTCCTGGAACTTGACTGTCTTTTTCACGGCCGGCTTAGCAGCACCGGCACCAGTGGTCAGGACGCCGGGTCGAGGTCGAGTCGTCGTCGTCTTCTTGGGCGCCGGTTGCTGTTGCTGTTGCCTTTGGTGTTGTTCTGGTTTCTTCTCAGTCGCCTCCGGCACCGGATGCTGCTGCTGCGCTTCAGCCACAGGCGTCTTCTTAGGCCGACCTCGAGGTCGAGCCGATGCCGCGGCCGGCTTTTCGGCGACGCCGCCAACCCGGCTGCGCGACGAGGTCTCACCAGCAACTGTGCCCTTGCTTGAGCCGAGTCGGGTTCGTGCAACTTTAGCCGGTGCAGCCGCCTCTTCTTGTGTATCGGCTGCTCTTCTCGGTCGAGCTCTCAAGGCCCGTCCAGCCGCTGACATTGCCTGCTGCTCCTGCTGCTGCTGCTGCTGCTGCTGCTGCTGGTTACCATCCTCGGTCTCATTCTCGTCCGCTCTCGTCTTTCGCTTGGCAGCTGTGCTTTTAGTGCTCGCCGTTGCCGTTCCACCCGTCCTTTTCGCCTTGACGGCCGGTGTTACTATCTTGGCTGCTTTGACTGCTGCTCGAGCGCGTGTGATCCTCTTCGGCGGTGACTCCATATTAGCAAGGCACTAAGGTACTCTCAGCAATTCGGCGATCGCGATTCGACTGCCTGAGGAGTATATGTAAGTCTAGATGAAGAGAAGAACGCATAGGAGTTGATGATTACCGGCTATCGTAACAATCGGCCAGGAAAGAAGGGAAGAGGGCGTGCGTTTTCGAGTGTGAACATATGTGTGTGTATGTGTACTACTCCGTATATGGTTTGAGAGATGTAGCGCGTGGTTTATGTAGGTATGTATGTATGTATGTACAGCAGTATGTACCGCGGGCGCATCGTTCATGTTGTTATGGGCTGACGTGTTGAATGTTTTTGTTTACTTTGTCTGTGCCCCGCCGACCGGTTGCCCGGACAGCGCTGGGGGACCCACACCACTCCGTTTACGCGAGTGCTCCGTACCTAGGTATAAGCTGGACAGGCTGGCTATAGAGGGATCAAATAGACTAATCATAAGCATAAGAAATAAGCTTAATACGAAGATTAATAAGTGCCCTTTTTTATTAATATATATATATATCCTCTAGGAATAACTACCCCTTATTTAAGCAGTTAAGTAAGTATTAATTATATAACCGGAATAACGTAATCTTTTTTTAACTTTCCCTTTTTAGCTAATTTATTACTAATACTAAAATAATAAATTAAAGTTTAAAAATAAAATAGATAAAAGAAAAGATAAAGGTAAGATAATAAATAAAAAGGAAATAAATAAAGGAAATAAATAAGCTATAATAGCTAAGTAAATAATTAAATCTCGCTAGATTTTATTATAAATAAAAACTTTATAAATAAGGTTTTTTAATTAGGTTTTTTAAGTATTTTAATAATATTTAAAATTTATTTAAGAAAAGCTTAATTATTTTAAAAATTTTTCTATAATTTATTATTTTCTTTTTTAAATACTTAAAATTTATTATTAACTTTTATTATTTATTTAATAAAAGGTAATAAATATCTAAATTTAAAGTTATAGCTATTAATATTAAAAAAGTATTAATTTTCTTTTATATTTTAATTATAAATACCTTTTTATTATTTTTATTATTTTTAATAATTACTTAATTAGTTTAGTTATTATTATTATTATATTTTATTATATTATTAATAATAGCTTTTATTATTATTAGTTTAATTACTATTAATTTAGCTATTATTATTAATTTAGTATTAGTATTTTTTATAAAAATATTATTTATTTATTAGCTAATAACTTAACTATTATTATTTAAGGAAAAGTTAAAATTAAAAATAGCGATAAGAGAAGCCTTATTAACTATAAAAGTTTAAGCTAAGGCTTTTATAGTTAATACGCCCTATTTTAAATAGCTTATCTATTTTATTATATAATTTTTAATTATAAGTATTACTTTAATAGCTATTACTAGTAATAATAATAATATTATAGCTATTATTATTTATAATAGTTTTTTTACTAATAGTTTTTATCGCTTATATTTTATAGCCGCTTAATAGTTTATATTATCTTATACTATATTATTAAGTAATTATTTTAGTATATTTTAACTAATATTTAATAACTTAATAAAAGCTATTATAGTTTATATAGTATTATTATTAGGATTTAGATTAGTTTATAATTTATTAATCCGCTTAGCTATCTTTATTAATGCTATAAATATATTTATTTTATTACTTAATACTAAGTATAATATATAATAGATTTAACGTAATATTACTTAATAAATTTAGCGTTTAAAATATCCGATTTAAATAGCTATTATATTTTTAATTAAGAAATTATTAGGAGGGTTTTAGATATAATTATCTACCTTAAGCGTTAAGTTATAGAAATCTTATAAAAGTATTTAAGCTAAGGTAAAGAATATAATACTAATATTATTAGCGATAAGGAATAGCTTTTTTAGTATATATAAGTATATAAGTAGGTATTATAACTTAAAAGCCTTTATTATAAAGATTTTTTATAATTTAGTAATATAAGGTATAATAACTTTATTTTCTACCTTTATTTATATTATCCTAATAACTAGCTAAGCTACTTATTAGCTATTTTAAGCTTTATTTTTAAAATTATTATTAGATAGCTTAATTATATAATTTATTACTTTTTTTTAAGATTTTAAAATCTTAATTTATTTAAAGCGGTAATTATAGGTAAAATAAGCGTATATTTAGTTAAATTTTACCTAAGAAGCTATTTATATAAGGGCTATTATATTAGCTAGCTTATTAGTATTTACTAATAAAGGTAAAAAATACTTATCTATTAGCTCTTTTTTAGCATTTTATCTTAACTTATAGAAAATAAAATTAATATCTTATAATTAAAGGAAATAGTTATATAATATTCTTATAAGTAAAATATATTTATCTAGGCGGATAAAACGCTTCCTATTATAATAATCCTTATAAAATACTTTAAATAATATTCCTTAAAAATTCTTATTTTTATTATAAATATTAAGCTCGCCTAATAATTAATATAATATATTTTTATTATCGGAAATATAGTTAGGTATTTCTTCTCGGGTTCTTATATCCTAAGTTATGCTTATTATAAGGGCTTTACCCTTAGATAGTTACGGGGCTATCTTAAAAAAAAAGGTAAGAAATATATAAATAAGTTATAAAAAAGCTTAAAAAATAAGAGTATATAATAATACTATTATATTATAATATATAATTAGGTTAAAGGTAAATATTATAAAAGAATAAGAAAATAAAGTTATAAAATTATAAAATAAGGAAAAGAAAAGTATATAAAAGGAAAAGAAGAAAAAAAAGAAAATAATATAATTATATTTAAAGTTTCCGTAAGCTTACTAGCTTATTAAGTAATAGCTAGTTATTAAACTTTAAATATTTAAGTTAATTATAATATTTTTTTAGTAAGTTTTTATAAAATAATAGCTTTTAAGCCCTTTTAATAGATAAATAATTAATATACTATAATACTTAAAATAACCTCTTAACTTAATAATATAGCTTAAATAATCTAATCTATATTAGCTTAAGTTTCCTAATAGCTCTATTTATAGCTAGATAAACTTATATATTAAAAGTTAAATTAGATTAGTCTCTTTTATTATAAATAGATATCTTATAATATATAATCTTATTAAACTTACTTTTAGCTACTTATTTTTAGTATTTAGCTTAGCTTATTAATTCTATAATAAAGTTAATATATTTTCCTTATAAAAGCTATTTTACTTACTCCTCTAATCTTAAAGCTTTATATAATAACTTTATAAATTAAAATAAGTTTAAATTAATTTATATTATTTTATAAAATATTTTAATAAGTAAATAGCTTAAGGTCCTAATAATATTATAATTAAGTTATTATATAACTATTAGTAAATATTTAAACTAAGTATTTTTAAAAAGCTATAATCTTTTTAGAAGTTATTAAAAAATCTTATTTATTACTTTAACTAAACTTATATTATAATATAATTTAAATAATATTATTACTTAAAATATATTTTTTATTATTAAGAAAGCTAAAACTTCCCTTAATAAAAAGGTAAAATTTAAGTTAAAGTAAATAGCTATAAGTATAATTATAATAAGGTTTAGCTAATTCCTTAGCTTAATAATAATCTTTAAGGCTCTTATTATTTAGTAAGCTATAAGCTATATAAAGCGAGAGAAATAGTTAACTAATATTAATATAAATTTAGTCCTATTTATAGCTATTAAGAATAATTTTATATAGTTTATAATAAGGACTTAAAAAGGTATTAAAATATAAATTAGCTAATTTAGCGCTTTTAGCTTTTAGTTAGAATATAAAATATATTCTCTATAACTTATTATATAAAATATAATATCTTAAGCTATTCTAAGCTAGAAAATATATATATAAAGTTATTAACGCGTAATATTTAGCTTTAAATAGCTATTTAGGTTATAAGCTTAATAAAATACTTATAAAATCTTATATTAAAGGAGGTATCTTTATTATTTAGTTAAATAACTCTTTTAATATAATAAGGTATTTTTTATATTAATTACTTAAATAACGCTACTTATTATTTAATATAATTTACTAAGATATAATTAAGTTTATTAAGAATTTTATTATATTATAACTAATTAACTATATTTATATAATAATAGTTTATATAATAGTTTAATAGCTTTAATATCTTATTTATCTTTCTTATAAATATTATAGCTATTTAGAAGTTTACTTAGGTTTTATTATCTTATTTTTCCTAAGTTTATAAAGCTAATAAAGAATTTTATTAGAGTATAGTTAGTTATAGTAAAAGGGCGCCTATTTTATTAATAAGCGGTTTCTTAAAAAATATATTTATTAAGTATTTAAAAAGCGCTTTATAGCTTTATAAGCTATTTTTTTATTTTTATAATCTAATATAAGTATAAACTATTCCCTAATTAGTAATAATTATAGCTTAGTATTTATTAAATAGGAAAATAGTCTTAGATAAACTATCCGTAGCTTAGTTTTATAAACCCTTAATATAGGTAATTTTAATATTTAGAAGCTATAGCTTAGTTACTTATTAAGTGTAAATACTTTTATAGCTTTTAAAAATTAGCAACTATATAATAAAAAAATAATTTATAAAAATAGTTAATTTATCTATTATATAAAATAAGTATTAGTAATAATAATAAAATTCGATTAAAATATAAAGTTCTTACTTATATATTTTATAATTACGCTATATTTTCGTAAAAAGAAAAAAGTTATAAAGAATTAATATTAAGCTATCTTTTTATTATTATAAGATAATATAATTTACTCTAAACCTTAAAATATTTATATATATAAAAACTAGCTTAATAAGTTAAGGCTTATAAATAGCTATTACTATTTTAACAAGAAACTTAAGGATTATAAAAGATAAAGTTTAAAATAGTTTTTATAAAAAGGGAATATTTTTAGTAAATTATATTAGTAGTTAAGAGAACTTTATATAATTTATTATTTATTTTTAATAAGGTCCGATTATTTTAAGAAATACCTTAACTTATTTCTAATTTATTAATACTAGCTATTCTTAAATTTTTTAAAGCCTCCTAAGCTTATATAATTATAATTTATTTACTTATATAATATATCTATTTTATTATTAAGATTTCTATTATATTAAGGAAGACTTTCTTAAAACTTAGCTAAAATAAAGCTTATAATAATCTAAGTAGAAAGTAGTTCCTAATAAACGCTTATTATTTTTTAAATATAATATATTTTAAGAAGATATTATCTATATAATTATTAAAAAGCGCGATATAATAGCTTTTAGCGGGGACCGCTAATAAAGATAGTTTAGGAAAAGGTTTAAGTATAGCTATAAGTATTAATTTTATTATCTTAGTAAAGCTATAAGCTATAAATTAAGTTCCCTAAAAAAGCTTTATTAGTTATAGTTAGGAAAATTCCGGGATTTAAAATGCTAGAATATAGCGTAGTTTAAACGCGATAAGTATAGCCTAATAGCTATATTTTAAATTAAATATATTAAATAAACTAATTCTTAAATTTAAAAGTTTATTATAAAGCTCTAATAATAATAAGATAATAGTACTTAGTAAGTTTTCGTTAATATTATAATAGTTAATTATTAATTATATTTTAGCTTATATGTTAAACTTATTTTTAATTATTATAATATTATTTATAATTTATTTATACGCTAGGGGCCTTTATAGTATCTAAAGCCTCTATAATATAATAAGTAGGAAAAATCCCTTAAAGTAAGGCAAAACCCCCTAACTATAAAAGGAAGGCTTATTATATACTTATATAAAAGTATAGCGGTAGCTAGCGGTAATATAGTATAACGAGCTTACTGCTTAGGGGTGGTCTCGAATAATATAAGAAAAGTGGGGTAGGGAGGGGAGTGCGGAGAAAAGGAAAGTCCGTGAGGCGCGGGCTGGAAGGAGCGGGGCGGTGCAGCGTAGCGCGGGGCGTAGCGCGTCGCGGTCGCGGTTAGCCACCAAGGTCCGAATACTCTTAGCGATAATAGTATAAGTCTAGCGTATACGCTTAGCCTCCGCTCCGAAGGCCTAGGCTACCTATTCGTCCTTAGAGGTAAGGTCCTTATACTCTAAGTCGAAAGTAATAACGAGATTACCGCTAGGAAATCAGCGCGCGGTAACTATTATAAAGTAGCTTATAGCCTTATTAACTTTCTAGATAACTTTTTAGAGAGTAGGCGCTAGAACTCTATTAATTACTAGAATATTTTTTACTAATATAATTATTTCTCTCTCTATTTTTACTAGAACTAGCTATATAAAGGGTACTATAAGGGGGGCGGAGTTTAGGGTAGAGTTTACGATTATATTAGCTTAAGTTAAAGCTTTAGGAGCGGAGTCCGATTCTTTACTTATTACCTTATAAAAGGTAGCCTTAACTAATTTCTAAATAGCGCGGAAAATAATAATAAGAAAGCTAGATAAGTTTTTAGAAGCTTATTAACGTTATTAAAGCTTAGTAAATATTATATTAAGGATACCTTATATAAGGCGAAAATTTTATATAAAGATTATTTTAATAAGTTTTTTATATATAAATTTTAAAATAAGATTTATTAAAATTTAAAAAATATTAATAAATAAGTTATTAGAGTTAATAGCGGTATTAAATTAACTTTTACTTATATATAAGTATTATTAAAATTAGTTAAGCTTTTAAATCTTACTATTAAGTATTATTAGTATTAATAGCGGACTAGGAGGCGGATTACCTTATAACCTCGCGTTTAGAGTTATTCTCTTAGCGGAGTTAGACTTTAAAAGGTAAAAAGTATTAAATTCTTATAATATTATAATATTAAGTATAAATAGGGACCTTAATTATTTAAAGTTATAAAAGTTAAATTATTATAATAAGTTTTGCTAACTATTAGCTTAACTTACTATTAGCTACTA
This sequence comes from Ophiocordyceps camponoti-saundersi (nom. inval.), assembly GCA_003339415.1. Taxonomy (NCBI): domain Eukaryota; kingdom Fungi; phylum Ascomycota; class Sordariomycetes; order Hypocreales; family Ophiocordycipitaceae; genus Ophiocordyceps; species Ophiocordyceps camponoti-saundersi. The sequence continues at coordinate 457,364 of PDHQ01000005.1, forward strand.
TTATATATTTATAAATTCCTAAGTTAATATTCTTATAAATAATTTTATTTATTTAATATTATTTTAATATACTCTATTTTTTTTTACTTTAATATTATAATTTAGTTTTTAATATAATTTATAAGTAATATAAGAATAAGTTTATAAGTAATATATTATATATATCCTAACTTTTAAGATTATAATAAGTATAATATATATATATAATTTTCTCTTTTAAGTAATCTAAGACTAAAAGTTTAAATATAATATTATAATTATTAAACTATATTATAACTAAATATTTATTAATAAAATTATTAATTTCTTATTATTAAACTCTCCTTTATATTAGGAATAATAACGCTAATAGCTTATCTACTTATAGCTTAAGCTAATATATTTTACTTAAGCGTTATTTAATTATAAGTTTAATAGTAAGATTACTTTATAATTATTAAAGATTATTAAGTATAGTTTTTATAATAGCTATAATTATAAAGAGAAGATTAGAATTTATAAGGGGAGAATAGTAAGAAATAAGAGTATAGTTTATATAAAAGTTTATTTAAGTTTTAATATATATAACTTACTTTATTAATCTAAGAGCGTAGCTTATAAATAAAATAATTAGGTTTATAATAAAATATATAAAGTTTAAACTAATAATAGTATTTCTAATTAGTTATAATTTTATAACTTACTTAAGTTAGCGCTAATAATTTAATTTAATAATTTAATCTAATTATTATTATTATTCTTAAAAGTTAAGTTTTTAGAAAAAGTTTTAGAGTTATTCTTATTATTACTACTTATATCCTTAGATATTAATTTAAGAAGCTTAAGAAATTTCCTTAAGATAAGTAAAGCGTTAAGCGCTAAAACTAGCTTTTATTAAAGTAATATAGCTATTATAAGCCCTTATAAAATAACTAGCGTTTTATTTTAATTATAGTTACTAATTATTAAAGTGCCTTTCCTAATATAAATAATAGCGTTTATATTAAAAAGCTAAGGTATTCCTAATAAAAAGGGTAAGTTATTAATTATATTATTATTTTTAAGCTTAATAATTACTTAGATTTCTCTAATTACTTTAAAGATATTTATATTTAAGATAGTAAAATTATAAATAAGAATATATAATTTATCTACGATTTTTATAGCTAATTTACTAAACTTAATATCTTTTAAGTTTATAATAGGAATCTTATTATAATTAGTAAAATTATAATTAATAAAACTTACTTAAAACTCTTAGTTTATTATTATATTTTTATTTACTAATTTTAAAAACTTATCTTTACTATTAACTTAAAATAAAATAGTATATAAAACTTTAAAAGTCTTATAATTATTAGTTTCTTTAATTAAGCGGGTATTTATATCTTACTTAGTAAAATTAACTTTATTACTATTAATATATATTACCTTAGCTTTACCTTTACTTTTATTTTTAGCTTTTATTTTAATAAAAGTTTATCCTTTATATAATAAGAAATGCCTAAATTACTTAGCTCCTTCTAAACTTACCTATTAGAAATTTACTAGATTAATAAGTATAATAAATCTTTTCGCTAGTTTAATCTAATTAATATTACCTAAGCTATCTTTAGCTTATATTTTAGCTAGGCCTTTTGCCCTTTTTTTTATTAGATAGTATAGTCTTTTTAATATTTAATAGCCCCGGCTAGTTAAGTATTTTAAGTACTTTATAATAAAGAGTTATTTCTAGATTAGAATAATACCTAAATATTTCTAAAAAAAGTATTAAGTTAATTAATCTTTTCTTAATAGCTAGTTTACTAAAGCTAGCTATTATAACTAATATTATAAGTATATTATAAACTATTTTACTAAGTTTAATATTATCTTTATTTATTATAATAAGTAATTAAAGCTTATAAGCTATAATATTAATATTATTAATATTATATATATTAACTTATATAAACTTATTAATTTTTAAATTAATAATATTAAAATAGATATCCTTAATATTATTTATAAGTATATTATAAAGTTTATTAATTAAACCTTAATAAAGGTTTTATTTTAAAAAATCTTAATATCTTAAGTTAACTTAATATATTATAATAGCTAAGGTTATTAGTAAAAGTATAGTAATTATTTACTAAAGGGGCTTCGGGCTTTTACTAACTATAGTTAGATTTCTTAAAATATGTTTCTCTTAACCTTAAAGATATTAAGCTTTAGGAGTAATATAAAATATAGTATAATACTTAAGTTACCTATATTTTAAGTAAATAACTTAGTTTAGCGGAAAGGAAAGTAAACTATTTATATATATATTAATTAAGTTTTTTAAGTTTACTTAGCTAACTTATTTACTATTATTATTACTATAGCCTTTATAATAGCTTTTATAAAACTTATTATATTTACTTTAGCGGTTATTTTAGCGGTAATTATTTAAAGGGTAATATAACTTACGTTAACCTTTATAATAAGTCTTATAATTTACGCTATTAAGATAATTTATCTAATTTAGATAAATATTATTACTAAAATATTTTATTTAGTTAAGTTAATCTTAGTAGCTTATTATAGCTATATTAATAATAGCTTAAGAAGCTAATATTTACTAATAAAGCTTATATTTTAATTTCTTCTTAACTAATATATTAAGGGAGTAACTAAATTTTTCTTTAAAAATCTATTATATAATTAAGGCTATTATTACTTACTTATAAGCTTAACGCTTAATTTATTCTATAAAATAAATATCCTTAGCTACTTAAATAATATCTTATATTTCTATAAAACTTAAAGCTATTATAGCTTATTAAATAATTATAATATATTAAAGTTTTTAATTAGCTATATTTATAATAAATTTTTAGATAATTATATTAAATATAGCTATTTTTAATAAAGGAAAGACTTATATAGCTAATATTTAGTTTTATTTTTTAATAAACTAAAATATCTAATAAATATAATTATAATATATTTAAAATAACTTACTATTTTATTAGCTAAATACTATTAGTATTTAAAGTTACTATAAGATATAATTTAAAGTAAATCTCTCCTTAAGTAATATTTATAAAACCTTTAAGTTTACTTTAATTATTATATTATTTTTAATATTAATATAAATATTATAAAGTAATATATTTCCGTTAATAAAATTAGTAGCTATACTTACTAAGCTAATATTAATTACTTAGATTTTATTATTATAGTAAAATATATTATTATTAAAGCGAATAAATATAAGATTAATTATTTTTAGCTAGTAATAAGCGCTATATATCTTATTAAATTTACTAATATTTACCTAAGTTAATATAAGGGATTCGGGCTATGCTTAAATAGCTAAGTTACGTGGGGTAATTAGTTATTTCCGCGCGCAGCGCGCGCGCAGATCGCCTACCCCTATTAGGCGTTACGACCCCTTTTCTATAATTCTTTATAATCGTTCTAAATAATAGAGTCACCTCCTCGTAAATAGCCCGGAGGCTAAACCCTTATATAAAATAACTATTATTATAATAAATAACCCTATCTTTTAAGAGGTAATTATCGCCTAGCTATAATAGTAGCAGGCGATAATTTCTAAGCTATAGGAGGTCCTATAAGCGTAATATAATATTATTTACTTCTTAATATAATATTAGTAACCTTAGCTAGAGCCCTTACTATAGCCCTTACGCCGGAAACCTTTTTTATCCGGCTCCTTTTTCGATAGCGATAAAACCCTTTTTCTAGCTTAGCGGGCCTTTATATTATATAAGCTATTAGCGGATTATGCTTTTATCGGTAATAATTATAATTAATAAGTTTTCCTTTATTAGTATCTATCGCTTATTATTTAGTTAAAAGTAGCTTTATTTTTTAAGTAAGGTAAAGAATATTAATATTAAGTTAAGACTTTCCTTAAGTATCTTAATATAATATTTACTAACCCTTACCGCTATTAGATAGCTATAATAGAGTTAGAAAAGCTCTCTTAAGGTACCTCTAAGTTATTCTCTAATTTCCTTATTTATTTTAAAGTAAAATTATCGCTTTTAGGAGGTATTATATAAGTAGATAAAATTAAGGTAATATATCTATATCGCGTACTTACCCTTAAGTTACGACGCTACTATTTTAAACGCGATATTCCTTTTAATAATTATATCTTAGCCGTAGCCCGTATCCGTTCTATTATTATCGATATTAAGTTATTTTAGATTAAAAGTAAAGGTTAAATACCCTTTTCCCTTACTCCTTCCCTAGTAGCTTAGGATATTAATATACCTATAATAGATATCCGCTAAACTAATATAACCCTAGGGCATTCTTCCCGTAGTTAGAAATGCGGTAAATATAAAGGGTAGCGTTTAGGACCTTATTATTCCGCTCCCTATATTTTTATAAAAGAATATAGTAAGCGTTAGGTTAAAAGATATTATCTATATTATAGCTAGGCGGGCTACTTTATAAGGGATTATCTAATATACTTATCTTCGCCCTTATCCTTATCTATACGCTTCGTAGAAATAAGAGAGGCTAACTAAGATACTTATTCGAATTAGGGAAAAAAATCCCCCTTATATTAAGTTTCTTATAAGGGGAAGGTAGTCGCGTCGATTTAACGGATAGTAATTTAAAAAACTAATTTACGGATATTATAAGGAATATAAATATAAGTCCTCTCCTTATCCCTATTTTCGTAAATTCTATTACTTTTATTAACGCGTAAGTAAATAATAGCTATAATTACTACGCTACTATAAGTAAGTTTTAGGTATAATATTACTATTTCTAATATATTCCTCTCCTTACTTTACGTACGATTTATATTATAGTTTAAATCCGCTATTAGAAGTAAGTTTACTTTAAGGATTTCTCCTTAATCTATTATATTATTTAATTTATTACCGATATTAATAGCTAGTAAACGCTTATAGTTATATATATAATCCTTAGCTTAACTTAGAATATAATCCTTAGCTCTCCTTAAATAGCGTAGTATAATATATCCCTTTACGCGAGATAATAATATCTTATAATTTACTTTATAGATAACCTCGTTATCTCGTATAGTAAAACGCGAGTTTAAAAATATCGAATAGTTACTATCTTAAGCTTAACTTTTACTATACTAATAAGGCGCGAATCCTATTAATAAACGGGCTATCGTTTCCTTATTATAAGCTTGCGGGATATCTTACGCGTCTTACGGATTAAAATATCGTCTCCTTTTACCCTGCCGGTTTCTTTACCTTCCGAGGTATCTAACTTTAGTAACCTTTTTAATAAAGAAAAAGCGAGCGTTCTTCCCCCTTTTCGTAATATATATAATTACTATATTTATTTATAATAATAGCTTAATAAATCCTTACCGCTATTATTTTAGGGGCCGTTATATAATATACTACGTAAATACCTCCTCGAAATATAGAAGTAAATTACTAATTTAATAGATAAAAGATAGATTCGCGTAAGCTTATTATCTATAGCCGCCTTAGTCCTCCTAGCTAAAAAGCTTAGGGGCGGCTAGTAATTTTACGTTAATTATCGGGCCTTAAATTAACTTACTAAGTAAAACCGCTATCCCTTACCCCTTATAAAGGAAACTTTATATAATCTTTCTAGCGCTTAGTAATTTACTAAATTCGATATACGTGCTACCTTTTATAAGATATATATCGCGAAGGGCGAGAAATATCTAACTATTTTCCGCACGCGTTTTAGGCTATTCGAATACCTTATTTACTTTTTTAATTTTACTAGCGCCCCCGCTTTATTTTAACGATATATTAATATTTCCCTAAGCGATTCTTTTAAGGATTTTATTATTACTTACTTTAACGATATTCTTATTTATTTAGGTAGCTTACTTTTAGACTATTAGAAGAAAGTCCGTATTATTCTCGCGAAATTATAATAAGCTAGACTATATCTAAACCTTAATAAATACGCGTTTATAGTTTATAAGGTTAAATACCTTAAGTTTATTATCTACGCTAGATAAAAGGTACGCCCGGACCTAGCTAAGATTTTAGCAATTCGAAACTAAGAAGTACTAACTCGCGTAAAAAATATACGTAATTTTATTAGTTTCGTAAACTTTTATTATAATTTTATCCCTTTTTTTTCCTCCTTTACGGCCTTACTTATTACTTTTACGAAGCGTAATACCCCTTTTAATTAGATTTTAGCTTATTAAAACGCTTTTAAGTAACTAAAAAACGCGTTTATCTCCTCCCCCGCCTTTACTTAGTAAAGCCTTAATCTTAATACTATTATAAAAGTAAACTATTTAGGTAAAATAATTAGTAGCTATCTCTCCTAGCGCGGTTAAGATTAAATTTTACGGCTTATAATATATTTCTCTTAAAAGCTTTAGCTCGCGGAATAGAACTATATAATTTACGATAAGGAACTTCTTACTATTATTTACTATTTTAAAGCGTAATTAGCTAAACTCCGAAATATCTCCTCCTTATTTACTATACTTATAGATTATAAAGCTTTAAAATATTTTACTACTCTTAAGGTTATATTAGAATATTAGGCTTAATAAGCTAAGACGCTTACTCTTTTTAATTTCTATTTATAATACCGCCTAAGTAAGTAAGCTACCTAGCCTAATACCCTCTCCTATTATAATTAAGAGCGATAATATACCGCTCCGCGTTTCGGTTATATTATATAACCCTTATTTATTTATTCTTTTAAACTATAACCGGTTTAAAGCTAAAGTACTACCTTTACGGTACTAGCCTTTTTTATAAATAAGCACTTAAGGGAATTATAGCTTATAGCGTTATAATCTAACCCGCTTTATATAATATAACGTACCGCGCTATAAGAGGGTGCTTAAAAGTTCCCTTTTAAGGCGGGCACGAAAGAGTAAATTATAAACTATTCCCTTTCCGCTAGCAGCTAGCTATAGTTCTAAGGCTAATTTTAAGTACTTAACTAGGAACCCTTAATAATTACCTTAATTTAAAAAACTTATAATTCCCTACTTATAAGGTACCTTAGTAAAAATATTATATTTATATTACTTTATTATTACTATTATTAAAATAGTATATTAGCTAATATAGCGTAATTTATTCGAAACTATTATTATTACGGGAATTACCTTTAACGCTATCGTTACTAAGGCTTACTATAACTATTACCGCCCCCGAAAAGGTATTAGGTAACTATCTTCGTAAACTTTATAATAAACCTACTTATTACGAATCCTTCTTAGCCCCGCTTCCTTATAGTTATTATTAATTAGCTATTAAAATATATATAGCTAAAAGTAATAATATTTATAAAAGCTAAGTATTACGTAAAATATTTTATCTATACTTAGTAGCGTTTTTATAGCTTTCTTATAGCTATTATATCTAACTGCGGTTTAAATTAAATAAGTTATTTTTAATTAACTTTTTACCGCCTTATAAGTATTAGATAACTTATATTAATAGCTTACTACTTATAAACTAATAGCGGTATAGAACGAATAAACTAAAAAGTATAAGCTATCTTTTATTATATAATATCGTTCTCCTAGCTTAACTAGCTTTCTTACTTACCTACCTACTAACTTATATTAAATAATAAAGAGTTATCTATAATAAGCGTAAGTTTAAACCGCTTACTATATAAATATAACTTAAACCTTATTTAATAGCTATTTACGCTTTCTATACTAATTACCTCCCTAAGGGGGCGTGCTATTATTTTTACTTAATATTTATAAGAAAATATTTAGCTTACTTAAGTATTTATTATATAAGCTTAATAAAAGTAATAAGACGCCTCTAATATTACTTATCGCCTTATAGAATAATTTTAAATTAGTAACTTTATATAGTTAGATTTTCGCTATATTTATTCTAACTACCTATTTAAGAAACTTAATTATTTTAAAGCTAAATATAAAATTATTACTATCTTATCTTTTTTAACTATTATACTTAATACTCTAAGAGGTATATATCTTATATTCTATATTAATTTACTTAAGCGTGCTATATATAATTTACTCTTATCGTAATCTTTTACTAATAGCTATCCTAAACTTTCTTTATAACTCTCTAATAATAACTTATCCCTTAATAAATATAAGATTAAGGAAATCCTTACCGCGAAGAATACTTATAAGCGACGCTTATAAGGCTAACCCCCCCGTTACTAAGCGTTAGTAAAATAAAAAAAATATATTACGCTAATTTAAAAGCTATTAGATAGCTTATAATATTATATTATTTTAGATAATTATAAGTTACGCTAAGGAGATATATATATATATAATAGCTTTAAATATACTCTCCTATTTAAACTTAATTAAGTAAATAATTAAGTAAATTCCCCCTCCTTTTTAGTAAATTCTTTCTAGCCCGTTATACCCCGCCCCCCTCCTATCCTTATCTTTCCTTTTACTACTATAGCGCGTTTAGCGTATTTTATTACTCTTTTTCCTCCTTAATATTATTAGCTAATTATATTTAGCTTAAACTATTATAGCTACGTAGGAGTATACTAAGCCCGGATATTAACGCGCTATACGAGTAATTATAACTTTTAGCCGCGGGTAATAGCGATTACGGCGGCTAATTTTACCTAGCTAGGGCGCGATAAGGAGCGCGGGGCGGCGATAATAAAGCGGCGAGGTTAGCGAGGGCCGTATAAATATTATAATTAGCCTTAAGTTACTATTATTAATTTTTAGCTTAAGCGGCCGCCTTCTCCCGCTATAAGGTAAGAATATTTTACTAAGTTTACTCTTATTATTATAAAGACTCTTTATAGCGGGAGGCAAACGCGTTAAAGCTAATAATAACTTACCCTTATTATTAAGCCTAGTATTACTAATATTACGCTATAGCGCCGCTTATATTATAGTAATATATCGATAATATAAGCGCAGGGATAATATTACCGCTAAAAAGAATAAAAGCGTTAAAGCTAGATAGCTTAGGCGATAAGGATATAAAAATATTAGTTATTATAGCTATAAAATATATTAATTAAATAATAGTATTAGTATTATAAATAAAGATTCTAAGCTAAGGAGAAAGGAAAGAAAAGAGGAAAATTCCCGTAAGCGAAATCTTAATAAAATATATAAAGGCATATGCTAGTAGAGATAGGAGAGGGTAAGGGGAAATCCTAGTAAAAAGTTAACTCTATTTCTAGGTAATTTCCCCTTAAGGTTTTCCTAAAAATTTTACGATAAGGTTTCTAAGGTTACGTAATTATAGTTAGAAATCCTCGGAAATTACCGTAAAATATCTAGAGGAAATTCTTATAATTGCTAGCGCGTAATATTACCCCCTAATAAAAGTTTTAATATACTTATTAAGATTAGTAACGGCGATTATATAGCTAAGTGCCCGGGGAAATAGCTATATTATCTTAGTCGTCGTCCTAATACTTATAATCCGCAGCGGTAGCTTTAACTTAATACTAAAGATTAATAAGTAAACTAGCGGTATTTAGGAAATAGTTATAAAATTCCTTAAAAGCTATAAGTATATAATAGAAATTTCTAATAAAGTACTATATCTTATCTAGATTATAACTATACTAGCGGACTTAATATTCTAACTAATAATACTATCTAATAACCTAAGATTAAAAGATTTACTTAATTTTTTATTTTAATATATTATTAATATTTTCCGGCTTAGCGGGAGATATCTCTTACTTAGGTAGCGGATTTATAATAGCTTTCTAAAAGCGGTTAATATAAAATAAGTTCGTTATCTAATAGCTACCTAGTAAGTTAAGGATATAGCTATAGCTTTATTCTTCGATAACCGTAAAAAGTCTTAACTATTATACGTTTAAGTATATTATAGGTACGGTTATAAAGAAGCCCTTATAGCTAAAGAATACCTTATCGCTAACTACGAAGTCTACTAAGCGACGCTTCTTATTTGCTTATATTTCCTACTTATAGTAAGCTTTCTTAATAGCGTTTCGAGCTTATTATTATACCTCTTACGCGCGGGCGATAAGTTTACGGGCCGTAATAATTAAGCTTAAGGTAATTAAGGAACCTAGGAGACTAGCTACTAAGAGGGGGTTCCGTATATCCTTACTAAGGGCGATTATAAGCGGTGCTATACTAATTAAAGCGTGCTATAAGGAGTTATATATAAAATCTAGCGCGGGAAAAAAGGTACTCTAATTATCCTAATATTTATTCGTATAAAACCGTAGCCTCTAATCTAAGTATTAATTAGTTACCTTTACGCTACCTTATATTTATAAGTATAGGGCACTATTATAGCGATACTTAATATTAGTTAACTAATTAATTTTACTAAAAAATCCTAAGATAAATAAGCTAGCGTTATTAGTAATCTATATATCCGGTATATTAAAAAGATAATAGAGGTATCGGAAATAGCGTCTAGTAAGCACCTTTATTATATTATTCTTCTTACTTAGTAATATAGCGGTAATCTAGCTTAGCTTATAAATAAAAGTTTAGATATAATTATACCTAAAGTAATTTTCTAATATAGCTTTCCTATTATAAGCTATATACTCTTATATAGAAGTTAGAATAGGTAAAGGGTATAGTAAGCTTAAGGTCTTATCCCTTAAAATCTTATTCTTTTAATACTTATAATAATTACGGATATATTAATAGATATCTTACTTTATTCTAAGCTAATAATAATCTTACCGGAGTATTTAGGTAATCTTATTCTAGCTATTATAAGCGAAAATAGCTAGCTTATATATATTCCGAATTAGGATAATACGAAGGAAAAGCTACTTCTAACTATCTTATTTAGGAATAACTAAGAGGTTACCGTAAAATCTAAGATCTTAGCTTATATTCTCCTCCTAAATTAGTTATACTAATTTTACTCCTAATAAGGCAGAGTTTTCTCCGAGGCGGACTAAGGTAATTATAAAAGTTAAGGTTAGGACTTTAAATCTAAGGCTTTCTAAAAGAATTATTATAAGCGTCTTTTCCTTTTTCTTATAAGCTTTTATAGTTAGAAGCTTAGCTATCTTACGCGAGAGGGTATTAGTAGCTACGTTTAGCTAGCTAAGTTAATATAAGAAATAAATATCGAACTAAGTAAGGAAATCGGACTATCGGACTTAGTAAACTAAAAGTAGTCTTTTTATTATAAAGTAAATTAAAGCCTTATAGTTCGTAATTATATTAAACTTTTAATTAAGTAATTTTAAGTAAAAATACTCGAGGCTTTATATAATAATAAGAAATTTACGGTTTTAGATTAAGTATATATATTTAGCTAAGTTTATTATTTTTAAGAAAAAGCTTATTAGCTTTTATACTTAGTTATTTTACTATTATTAAAATATACTAGCGGTAGCGTTCTAAGAGGCGTTAGTTTTAAGCTAGGTTAGGAGTTTAGGATAGAAAAAAGTAAGTACTAGGGCTTATATAGCTAGCTCCTTTATCTTATTAAAAGCCTCCTTTTATTCTAGTCCGAGCTTAAAAATAATATCTTTTTTTAGAAAATAGTTTAGGGGTTCCGCGGTAATATTAATATAATAGTAGAAAATTTAAATAAAGTTATATAATCTTATAAATAAATAGATAGCCTTATAATTTCGGAGATCTTCGAATTTCTAATTTTAGATTACTTATATTTTATAAGGGTTTACGCTTATTCCTTAGCTTATATATAATATTATACTAAGGTAGTTAATTTTAATAATATTAAACTTTAATTTCCGAATATCCCCTTATAAGTTTACTTAGTATAAGCGCTAAATTATTTCTTAGTATTTCTCTTAATATTCCTTTTCTTCGCTATTTAAGTAAATTAGTATATTATTAGTATATATATTTACGTAATAATTAAGGAGATCGTAAAATTAGGCGTTAATAAAATTTTAAAATTACGTAAGTTTTACTTTAAAGCTAAATAGAAAAATAAGCTAATAGAATATACTAAATTTTATACGGAAAGCTATAAAGTACTTAAAGTTAGGGTTAAGATAGAGATAGTAAAATACTTAAATAATATTAATTTTCGAGAACTATTTCGCCTCTTAATAGCTAAATATAATACCTTTTAGGGAGGGAGCGGGCAAGATCTAACTTTTTAAGTAATTATTTATCTATTAGTAGTTAATATAAAAGCGTTAAGCTATTAAATATAGCTTTAAGGCGAAAAAAATAAAAGCGGCGTAAGGGCTAGTATTTAGCTTAATAAAACTAATCTTAAGTAAATAGTTAACGGTCTCTTTTTCTAAGAGTAAGTATTTTATTAGTATCTTATAAAAAAAAGGTCCTACTAAGTTTAAGGGCTTTTTAAGTTTTAAGGTTATATTATAGCTAAGCTAAGGATAAGCTAAAATATAAGCTTCCTTTTTATTAAAAAATCTTTTAAGGTATATAAAAGCTAAAGGAATTATATTATATATATAAGTAATATATTTAGGTTTTTTACCTTAAAGGAATAGGATTTCCTATCTTATATATATATAGCTAGCTAAGCTTAGCTTTATAATTATAATTAAGTTATTATTATTATTTTTTAACTTTATAAGTATCTTAAGTATTAATAAGGTTATTTTTTCCTATTATATATAATAAGAGTTTTATTAAACTTAGCGGATAAGTTACTTTTTTAAAGTATCTTTATCTATATTATTAGTATCTTAGTTATACTTAGTTAGGGTTTAAGCTAGCTTTTTTTCCTTTATAAGTTATATAAAGTCCTTTTTCTTTTATAAGCGTTAGAAGATCCGATATTTACGTTTATTTTAATAAAGAAGGTAATTCTAATATTTAGTATCCGCTTAGATAGCTAGGTTTAAATTTCTATTAAAAAAAGGCTTCTTAGGTAATAAGATTAAAAGCGAGTACTTAGTAAGGGCGGGTAGGTTATCTAGCTAAACTAGTTTCTAGGCTATATAATCGAGTAATAACCTTTTCTCCGCTATCTAAAATAAGCTAATAAAAAGATCTTAAGTATAGTTAATTACCTAGCAGATTTCTTACGGAAAATACTATCTATCGATTACTAAAGTAATAATTAAATACTTATAAACTAAGCTAGCTTAATAGCTTTAGAAATTAATAAGGGGGATAGGATAGATAGGGATAAACTTAGCGCCTAAGCGCTTTACTACTTACTTCGCGAAACGATAACTAACTAGGAGATAGGCGTCTATTTTAATATTATATAAGGTAAAGGTATAAAAAGCTATATTATTAATTTAAACTTAACTATTAATAATAAATAACTTTTTTATTTTTTATCTTATACGCGATATTTTTAAAATTATTAAAAAGCCTTATAATAGTTTTACTTTTTTCCTAAATTAAAGTTATCTAATTAAATAGAGTTAGGTAAAAGCGTCTAAGCTTTACGGACTCTTTTTATTTTTTATTAGTTAGGGTAATTTTTAGCTATATAGCCCTTTTTTCTATAAATAAAATAAGTGCTATTTTCCTAATAGATTTTTTTCTCGCTTTTACTAAAAGCTTAGCCTTTTTAGCAAGAGGTTATAGTTATAATTATAATTTTCTTTTATATTTCTAAGGTAACCCTTTTACTTACTTAGCTTTTATAGGAAAACTCCTAATAAGTTAACTTTTTCTTTTAATAGAATATAGCGTTTTTTATATACTTATAGAATTCCTTATATATTATATATAAATCTTTAGCTTTTATAAGAAAGCTTAGGTTAAGATTAGCGGGTAGATAATCTTAAAGCATATACTTAATCTAAGCTAAAAAAACTTAAGTTTTAGCTATAAAGTAGTTAAACTCCGTAAGGAATTTCTAAATTTCTTACTTACTTATTAATAAAAAGTTTAGTTTACGAAGTTAGTTCGTAGCTTTAGTAAATTTATTAGGATTTCTATAAATAGATTCTAAATATTAAACTATCTTAGCTAATCTAAAAAAAGGGCGTTCCTCTAAGTTATATTAAGTTTCTAAAAGTTTATAAACTTTCCTTTCTAATATACGGAATAATATATTTATCTAGTCTTACTTATCTTAAAAAGTTATCTTATCGGATTTTATCTTATCTTTTAGGTTTATAAGAAAGGTACTAAAATCCTCTTTTTTACCTAAAAACTTATTTACCTCTTTATAGCAAATTTTTATAAAATTAGAATAGGAGGAGTTTAGCTATCTTACTAGGGCTACTAGCGTAAAAATATCCTAAGCGGCCTTTTTAATTAAGACGAATATCTTTTTATTTATATTAAATATAATTAATATTTTTTAATAGGTTTTTTCTATATTCGAGTTTTAATTTTTCTAAGTTAACTAACTTTAGAGTTTTATAACTTACGCTTATAATTATATTATTTTTATATATTACTTTTATAATATAGTTATATTAGTAATATTTTAAAAAGAGGTAGCTATTATCGTAATTTAGTTTTCGCTAATATCTCGTTCTATTATAAAGTTAGGCGTCTCCGAGGCGAGTCTCCTTAATCGCCTAAAAGTTTAGTTAGGAGCTCCGAATATATATCTCGAAGCTAGTTATAGTTTAAATCTTAGTTATATATAAGTTCCTTTCTATCCTATATAAGAATATAAAAATAAGGTACGGGTTTCTTAATCGCTTATTAGCGAATTTAAGCTTAAAATAATATTATAGCTATAAAATATATTAACTAAATAATAATATTAGTATTATAAATAAAAATTCTAAGCTAAGGAGAAGGGAAAGAAAAGAGGAAAATTCCCGTAAGCGAAATTTTAGTAAAATATATAAAGGCACGTGCTAGTAAAGATAGGAAAAGGTAAGGGGAAATCCTAGTAAAAAGTTAACTTTATTTCCGAGTAATTTCCCTTTAAAGTTTTCCTAAGGATTTTATAATAAGGTTTCCGAGGTTACGTAATTATAATTAAAAATCCTTAGAAATTACTATAAAATATTTAGAGGAAATCCTTATAATTACTAGCGCGTAATATTAGTAATAGCGCAAGGGGCGAGTTATACGGTATTAAGTTATATCTTAAGGCGGTCGGCGCGGGCTTAGAAAGCAGGCGTTAAGATAGTATAATAGCTAAGAGTATTACTTTTATAAGCGCGGGCGGGCTCTTAGATAGCTTCGTTACTAGTAGCTATATTCTATAAATTACGGGCAGCCTGCTAAAAGCGTGCGTCCTTAGCGAAGAGGTGCCTTTTTTAGAGGCACCTCCTATACTATAAATAATACGCTTAGTAAGCCGCCGCCCGGCCACGGATATATTTAGCTATACCCTTATTTATAAGGTTATTAAGGTAAAGCGTATATATATATAATACTTTTATTAGCGGCGCGGCGTCTTTATCGTTACTATTTCCCTATACGATATATTCCCTTATAGCGTAAGTTAGCGTTAAGGGCGCGGTTAATATATTAGCGAGATAATAAATAAAGTAATATATTAATAAAAAAAAAATAACGCGAGGAGGCGGCGCGGTAATAGCGTAATAATAATAAGGTTAATATTTTTAGAATAGGTAATATATAGAAAAAGAAAAGAAAGGAAGGGGAACGCGTAGGGGAATTTTTATTTTATTTTAACTTATGCCCCCGCCGGGAACGGAACTTCTATTTTCCTAGGGCGGCGAGGTATATAAGGGATTTAGGCATAGCCCGAATAGCTAAGTTACGTGGGGTAATTAGTTATTTCCGCGCGCGGCGCGCGCGCGGATCGCCTACCCCTATTAGGCGTTATAACCCCTTTTCTATAATTCTTTATAGTCGTTCTAAATAATAGAGTCACCTCCTCGTAGATAGCCCGGAGGCCGAACCCTTATAGTTAATAGCTTAATTTATTAGCTATTTTTACTATTTTAATAAAGCTAATTTTAAAAAGCTATAAGATTTAATTAAAGCCGATACTTACTAAAAGTATATATAGCTAATATTTTTATAATAATATTATTTAAAAAAATTAATTTTAAGTTATAAAATAAAATAAGGAAAAGGGATAAGATATAAAAAATAAAAGTTAAGTTAATTTATATAAGGGATTCGGGCTACGCTTAAATAGCTAAGTTATATAAGAGGTGCTTAGTTAAGTCCGCGCGTATAATAGGCGCGGGGTATATATAAGTATACGCGATTAGTTAGCGCCGCGCGCGGGATAAGCGTAAGCTATATATAAACTATAATTTTAAGTATATATATTATATATACTTTAAAACCTCTTAAGTTATTCTATATTAATAAAGTTAGCCTTTTATAAATATTAAAAAATATAAAACTTTTATAATAAAATAACTTTAACTATAAATAACTTTTATATTTAATAAGCTATTATTACTTAGCTTTTAGAGTAATAAGCTATTACCTCGGAGCTTTAAAGCTTTATATATTAATAATATTAATTTATATAGCTTTTTAAGTAATAGTAGTTATAACCCCGCTATAAGCTATTACCTCTTAGCTTATTATTTAATAGCAATAAGGACCTTTTTTTAATATAGCGCTCCCTTATATCTTATAAGCTATAAGCGGATTAGGCTTTTATTAATATTACTTATAACTAATAAGTATTTCTTTATTAATATTTATTTTTTATAATTTAAGCTAAAATAGCTTTATTTTTAAAGTAAAATATTAAATATAAATATAATTTTAATTACTTTTTAAGTTACCTTAATATTATATTTACTAACTTATATTAGCGCTAAATAGCTATAATAAAGCTTAAATACTTTATATAAAGCGCTTTTAAGTTTTTCTTTAATTTCCTTATCTATTTTAAAGCTAAGCTTATTCTAATAAATAATATTAAATAAGCTAATAAAATTAAGGTTATATACCTTTATTATATTTTTACCCTAGCTTTTTACTAATATTATATAAAGCGTAATATTCCCCTAACTAAGTATATTATTATTATTATTAAAATTCACGCTATTACTATAAATATTAAGTTATTCTATCTTAAAAATAAAAGCTAGATACCTTTACTTTCCGCTTTTAAGCTATCCTAAGATACTCTAATAATTAATATATATTAAACTAATACTTAGCCGCGCTTTAATAAATATAATAATCCCCTTTTTAAGGCTAAAATAGCTATAATAATAAGACTTATTATTAGGCGACTAAGGCTAATAGCGATAAGATTATAAAGTAGCGCGCTAAGGGCCGCTACCTCTATTATAGCGGTATTAGCTATTTCTCGCGCGAATATAAGCTTAATCCTCCTTTATAAGCTTTTTTAGTTTACTTTATAAATATTATAAAAAAGGAGGAGAACCTTATTTTAAACTAATAAAATAAATCCCCCTTATATTAAGTTTCTTATAAAGGGAGGACTTTTATAATAATATTACTTATAAAATATTAGATAACTATTTTATAAATATTAGTTAAAATATAAACTTATTTTCTTTTCTTTCCCTTATATTTATAAATTCTACTTTTTTTATTATTATATAAGCGGATAATAGCTATAATTATTATACTATTATAAGCGAATTTTTTATATAGCGTTATTAGCTTAAGCGAATTCCCTTTTCTTATTTATAAGTAATTTATATTATTATATAAATATATTATTAATAGCGTATACGCTTTAAGCTATACTTATTTATTTATTACTTTATTTACTTTATAGCTAATATTAATAACTAATAATTACTTATAATAATATATATAATCTTAAGCTTTACTTAAAACTTAATTCTTAGCTTATTTTAAATAGCGCGTAATAATATTTTATTATATTTTAATAAGCGGGAAATAATAGTTTACTTTACTAGCAGATTAATTATCTTATATTTTAAATCTTAGTAAGTTATTTACCTTATTATAGCTATCCTTAAGTTTATCTTTATAGCTCTTATTTACCGCAAATCCTAATAGCGTACTAGTTATTAATTCCTTACTATTAGCTTATAAAATATCTTTTATATTTTATATATTAAAACCTTTACTTTAACTATAAGCCTCTTTTTATTTTCTAAAATATTAGATTTATAAAAGTCTTACTAAGGCGACTATAAAAGTAAGCTAAAGTAAAGTTATAATTAAAGCTATCGAAAAAAGGAAAAAGAGGGGAGAGAAGCCCCCCTCCTAAGCTAGCTATATACCCCGCGCGATAACTAAGCGCTATCGGGAAAACCTAAATATATCCGCTATAATCCCCCTTATCTAGCTACGATTAGTTATAAACTAATCTTTTATATAGCCCTCTCCTTAAGCTAGCTAAGGAGGTAAAAGCGTAAGACGGAAAAATTACGTATTACTACGCTAGTAAGATACTTTATATAGTTCCTAGCTAATAGCTTAATAGCCTCCGTAAAGATAAGGATAAAAGGGCGGAAAAGCTTTTTTATAGCTTAAGAAATTAAACCCTAATTTTTATAGGGAAGATTTTAATAAGCTTAAAATCGTAATACCGCTTAAAATAAGAATTAATAAACTTATATATTAATAGTAAAAACTTACTTATATAGCTAGCGTATAAGATTAAGTAATATTATATTAGTTACGGAAAGCTTAGAGGATACCTTAATTATAATAAATAGTAAAGCTAGCTATATATTTATCGCTATATATTATTAGCGCTAATTTATAAGCTAAAGCGTAATATAATTATAATATATATTTACTAATAAATTTATACGCCTAAGCTACGCGCGGATTATTTTTATATAAGGTAACGTAATAAAGCTAGAAATTACTTAAGCTATAATATTTAGCGTATACTTATCCCTCCTTACTTATTATCCTCTTAATTAAAATACTTTAAATTTACCTCTAATTACCTTACTTTACTTATAAAAAGCCCTAACCTTAATATTCTTATTTACTTATAAAGCTTTAAATAATTACGCTTAAAATAACTAATCTAGTTATATTAATAATAATATTAGCGCTTAGTAATATTAAAATAAAATTATATAAACGCGATATTTATTAAATTAGCTAAAAAGGGGGGCGGTAAATTAACTAATATATTAGGAATATTCCTAAAATTAAATATTTTATTAAAGCTTTAAAGAAAGCTAATAAAAGCTACGTATATTATAAGCTAGTTTTTATAATCTAAGCGCTTTTATAGCTCCTTATATAGCTTAGATAAAAGTAAAATAATTTTAATATAATTAAACTAGTTTAATAGTTTAGCTTCGAAGAAAATATATTCTTACTTTATAATATATTTTTTAAGGGGCTCTAATAGCCCCTAATATATCCTAATTAAGGAAAAACCTATTTAGCGCTTTTTATAACTCTCCCCGAAAAGCTTAGAAATATACGCTAAAAAAGCTTTAAGCTAATAAGAAAAATCTATAGCTATAATAACGTATAGAAAGAATATTTACTAAAAAGTGCTAAAATAAGAAAAAACGTAATAAAATTAAAACTTAGGCTTCTTAATTACGGCTCTATTAATCGTAAATTTAGTATATATAGTAGCTAGCTAAGAATCTAAGCTAAAATAAGCTAAAAGCGGCTCTAATATAAGTAAAATTTAATAACGTTTTATATTAAAATTTTACTTTTATATTTAGTTAGCGGTAAAAAGAGCTTTAATTAATATAAAGGTCTTACTAAGGCGATTATAGAAGTAAGCTAAAGTAAAGTTATAATTAAAGCTATCGAAAAGAGGAAAGAGAGGGGAGAGAAGCCCCCCTCCTAAGCTAGCTATATACCCCGCGCGATAACTAAGCGCTATTAGGAAAACCTAAATATATCCGCTATAATCCCCCTTATCTAGCTATAATTAGTTATAAACTAATCTTTTATAAATTTTATTAATTTTTTTAATAAGGAGAAGGTAAGTATATTACTTTTTTATTATAATAATTATAATTATTATATTTAACTTTGCTAAAAACTTAATAGTTTCTTACTTTTTTTACTATAAGGCTTATTTTATAATATACTTTATAAGTACTTTCTTAAAGTTTAGAAATAAATTATTAACTTAATAAATAAAAAGTAAATCCGCGCTAGCTTATTATTTATAGCTGCTTTTATCTTACTTATAAAGAAGCTAAAAAGTAGGTAGCGCTTTTATATTAATTATCGCGCTTTAAATAAAGTAATAAAGTAAGATTATTATCCTCTTTTACTTATTAAAAAAACGCTTTATAGCTTTTCTAATACTTATTAGTTTATAAAACTTAATATTTATATTACTTTTTATAAGCTTTATATTATAAAAAGTAAAGAATATTTTATAGCTTTTTATACTTAGTTTAGTTTATTTAAATATTTTATTTACCTTTTTAGCTTTATAAGTATACCTATTATATTTTAATATTATATTAATATAACTTTTAATAACTTCCTAAGGGATTTTATTATAATATACTTAAATAATATTTTTATTTATTTAGGAGGTTCTTATTTTAATTATTAGTATAAAGTATATATTATACTTTTATATTTTTATTAAGCTAAGCTTTTCCTTAACTTTAATAAATATAATTTTATTATTTATAAGGTTAAGTATTTAAAGTTTATTATTTATATTAGTTAAAAAGTATAGCTAGATTTTATTAAAATCTCTATAATTTTAGAATAAGAGGCGCTAACTTATATTTAAAATATATATAGTTTTTTTAAGTTTACTAATTTTTATTATAACTTTATACTTTATTTCTTAAACTTTATAGCTTTTTTAGTTAAGCTTATAAAACGCGGCGCGCTTTTCTATTAGATTAATAAATATTAGCTTATTTTTAATACGCTTAAGTCCGTATTTATTTTTACCCTTATCTTTACTTAATAAAATTTAAATTATAATATTATTATTAAAGCTAACTATTCTAATAAGGTAATTAGCGGGTATTTTTCCTAGTTTAGCTTAAACTATATCTTTTAGCTTATTATATATTATTCTAAGAAATTTCTATTTATAGAATAAAATTATATTATTTATAATAAAAAACTTCTCGCTATTATTTTTTATATTAAAGCGTAGTTTACTAAATTATATAAAATTACCTAGCTATTCTTTATTTTTATAAATTATAAGGCTTTAGAGTATTTTATTACGCTTAAAGTTATAATTAAATATTAGGCGCGTTAGGCTAAGACGCTTATTTTTTTAATTTCCGCCTTTAGTATTATTTTAGCATATAAGCGTTTTAGCTTAATACGCTCTCCTAGCGAAAATAAGATCGCTATAAGATAAAGAAGCGCTTTAGTTAGATTATATAGCTTATATTTATCTGCTTTTTTAAGTTATAGCTAGTTTAGTTTAGCTTAGCTTTATTTTAGTTCCTTATAGCTATACTTTTTATTTAGAATTCCCTAGCCCCCTTTTATAATAAGACCTTATAAGACTTTTAGTTAGAGGCTCTCTATATTAATCTTTTTTATTATATACGCTACTATATAGTTTAGTTAAGCGCTTAGAAGTTTCCGCTAAAAGTAAGTACTAATAAATAAGTTATAAACTATTTTATCTTAGCTTATAAATAGCTATAATTTTAAAACTATCTTTAAGTTCCTAAGTAAAAACTTTTAATTATAATACTTATCTAATAAACTTATAATTCCCTTATAATAAGATATTTTAATAAGAATATTACTTTTATATTTCTTTAATATAAGTTTTATTAAAATAGTATATTTATAAATATAGTATATTTTACTTATAATTATTATTATTATAAAGATTACTTTAATTATTAGTACTATTAAGGGTTATTTTAGCTATTACTTTTTTCTAAATAGTTTTAAATAACTTTTTTTATAAACTTTATAACTAAGCTACTCGCTACCTTAAAGTCCTAGCCCCGTTTCCTAATAATTATTATAAATTCCTTATCTAAATATATTTAGCTTAAAGTTATAATATTTATAAATACTAAGTAATATACTAAGCGCTTTATCTAATATTAATAGTAGTTTTATAGCTTCCTTTATAAGTTAATTTCTATTTACTATAAAGGTCTTACTAAGGCGACTATAAAAGTAAGCTAAAGTAAAGTTATAATTAAAGCTATTAAAGAGAGGAAGGAGAGGGGAGAGAAGCCCCCCTCCTAAGCTAGCTATATACCTTACGTAATAACTAAGCGCTATCGGGAAAACTTAAATATATCCGCTATAATCCCCCCTATCTAGCTATAATTAGTTATAGACTAATCCCTTATATAGCCCCCTCCTTAAGCTAGCCGAGGAGGTAAGAGCGTAAGATAGAAAAATTATATATTACTACGCTAGTAAGATATTTTATATAATCCCTAGCTAATAGCCTAATAGCCTCCGTAAAGATAAGGATAGGAGGGTAAAAAAGCTCCCTTATAGCTTAAGAAATTAAACCCCGATTTTTATAGGGAAAATTCTAATAAGCTTAGAATCGTAATACCGCTTAAAGTAAAAATTAATAAACTTATATATTAATAGTAAAAATTTACTTATATAGCTAGTATATAAAACTAAATAGTATTATATTAATTATAAGAAGCTTAGAGAATACCTTAATTATAATAAATAGTAAAGCTAGCTATATATTTATCGCTATATATTACTAGCGCTAGTTTATAAGCTAAGGTATAATATAACTATAATATATACTTACTAATAAATTTACGCGCCTAAGCTACGCGTAGACCGCTCTTATATAAAGTAATATAATAAAGCTAGAAATTACTTAAGTTTTAATATCTAATATATACTTATCTCTCCTTACTTATTATCCCCTTAATTAAAATATTTTAAATTTACCTCTAACTACCTTACTTTATTTATAAAAAACCTTAACCTTAATATCCCTATTTACTTATAAAGTTTTAAATAGTTCCGCTTAAAATAACCGATTTAATTATATTAATAATAATACTAGCGCTTAGTAATATTAAAATAAAATTATATAAATATAATATTTATTAAGTTAGTAAAAAAGGGGGGCGGTAAATTAACTAGCGTATTAGGAATATTCTTAGAATTAAATACTTTATTAAAGTTTTAAAGAAAGCTAGCGAAGGCCGCGTATATTATAAGCTAGTTTTTATAATCTAAGCGCTTTTATAACTTTTTATATAGCTTAGATAAGAGTAAAATAATCTTAATATAGTTAAACTAATTTAATAGTCTAGCTTTAAAAAAGATATATTTTTACCTTATAATATATTCTCCGAGGGGCTTTAATAGCCCCTAATATATCCTAATTAAGGAAAAACCTACTTAGCGCTTTTTATAATTTTCCCCGAAAAGCTTAAAAATATACGCTAAAAAGGCTTTAAGCTAGTAAAAAAAATCTATAATTATAATAATATATAGAAAAAATATTTACTAGAAAGTGCTAAGATAAGAAAAAATATAATAAAATTAGAACTTAAGCTCCCTAATTATAGCTTTATTAATCGTAAATTTAGTATATATAGCGGCTAATTAAAAGTTTAAGCTAAAATAAGCTAAAAGTAGCTTTAATATAAGTAGAATTTAATAGTATTCTATATTAAGATCTTATTTTTACGTTTAGTTAGTAGTAAAAGGAGCTTTAATTAATATAAAGGTTTTACTAAAGCGACTATAAAAATAAGCTAAAATAAAGTTATAATTAAAGCTATCGAAAAGAGGAAGGAGAGGGGAGAGAAGCCCCCCTCCTAAGCTAGCTATATACCCCGCGCGATAACTAAGCGCTATCGGGAAAACCTAAATATATCCGCTATAATCCCCCTTATCTAGCTATAATTAGTTATAAACTAATCCCTTATATTTACAGTTTTAATTAAATAAGCTATTTTTAGTTTTTTTTTTATTATTTTACTAAGGTTAATAAGCTATTTTCTATAATATATTACCCTTAAACTAATAAAAATATAAAGTATATAAATTAAAAAATATAAGCTATTTTTTATTATATAATCTTTTTTTTATAATTTAACTAGCTACGCTACTTACTTACTTACTAGCTTATTTTAAATAATTAAAATTTATTTATAATAAATATTAGTTTTAATTACTTATTTTATAGCTTTAATATTACTTTTCTTAACTAGCTAGCGGAGGTAGCCGCCCTTATATTTTCCCTAAAAAGCTAAGCTATAGTATTTACTTATTTCCTTTATAATAGCGTTAAACTAATATAAGCTTTTATTATTTAAGCTTAGTAATAGTAATAGGACTCCTTAAATAAGTCTCGCTAACCCGCGGAATAGTTTTAAATTAGTAATTTTATATAGCTTAATCTTACTTATATATAGTTTAATTATCTATTTTAAAAGCTTAATTATCTTAAAAGTAAGTATAAAGTAATAGCTATATTAACGTTATTTATTATTACTTTTAATATATTATTTAATATTTATTTTATTTTTTATATTAACCTTATTAAATATATTACTAGTAACTTTTTATTATTTTAGTTATTTACTAACTCCTAGCTAAACTTTTTTCTTTATTTTTTTATAATAACTTATTTTTTAATAAGTATAAGGTTAAGGAAATCCTTATTATAAAAAATATTAAAAGTTAGCGCTTATAAGGCGAGATATTTTATTAACTTATTTTTATTAAATAAAAAAATTATATTATTTTAACTTAAAAGCTACTTAATAGCTTTAAATATTATATAATATTAAACTATTTTAAATTTATATAAAAAGATATAAATTCTTATAATAGCTTTAAATAAACTTAATTATATATTTATTTAAGTATTTTTTATAGCTAATTATCTTTTTTAAATAACCTTTTTTTTATTATATAAGTAAAATATTACCTCCTTACCCCTTATTCCCTTTTATTTCTTATTTATTTATTTCTTTTTTTTTCTTATATTAGCTTTAAGCTAATATTTACTTTCTCTACCTTTTTCTTAAAATCCTTTACTATAATTAATTAATTTAAAAGATTATTATAACGCTAGCTATAGCTTAGCGCTAATATTAACTTATAATAAATATATTTTTAAGTAGGGGAGGGTATACCTTAAGGCTAAGAAAATATTTATTATAATATTAATAGCGGGAGTCTCGCCCGCCCTACTTATAGGCCTCGCGCGCTATATATAAGCGCTAATATAAACTTACTTTTTTAATATATAGTAAAAAGGGAGAATAAGTAATATATATAAGCGCTAAGTAATAAAAAGCTAGGCGCTATATATAAGTTAATAAAAATAATATATTATAAGGTAATAAGTAAGCTTAATATATTATATAAATTAGTTAATATTATAATTATTTAGTAAAAAATATTATTTTTTTTATTTTTTTATTTTTATATATTAATATTTACTTAATAATTTATAATCTAAATAGCTTATTTATCTTACTATTATTTAAGAATTTATTATTATTATTCCTTTTATTATTAAAAAAATACTTTATATTATAAAGTAAAAAAGTTAAGGCTAGTAGTAAGGGCGCCTTATTATTATTATTATTATTATTATTATTATTAATATTATATTATTACTAGAAATATACTATAAGTTAAGATATATAAGGTAAATATAGTAATTATATTATTAATAGCAGGGATAAGCGTAAAAGATTATTATTACTTAAGTATAAAAGGGGCGTAAAAATTAGTTACTAAGCGCGGTATAATATAATAATAGCTAATATAATTTATAAGTAATTAATATAAGTAAGAAACTTTAATATAAGCTAAGTATACTAGCTTAAGACTTTTTTAGTATAAGGGTAAGTAAGTAAGGTAATAGCTTATCTTTCTCTAACTATTATCTATAAGTTACGGATAGCTTATTATAAGTATATATTTATAATAAAAAGGTATTTTTCCTAAAAGTATTATTTTTACCGCTATTTATACGCCTTATAAGCTACCTTATAATTATATTAATAATTAATATTATAGCTATTATAAAAATTCTAAATATAAGGAGTATATAAATATTTTACTTTTTATAATATAATAATATTTTTATTATTTAAATCTCTTTTTATAATATATTTACTTATTATATAAAATAGCGATTATAGCTAATTAAATAATATATTAAGGTAGTAAGATAATAACTTAATAAATATAAAAAGCTTAAAAAATAATAATAATAGAAAAAAAATTATAAGAATATAATAATAAAATAATAGAATAATAAAAGGTAGGGCTTAAAAGAAAAATTACTTAGCGAGAAAAAATAATATAATTAGCTTAAGGAGAAAAAGAAAAAAGGAGGAAGAAAAATTTTCTATATAAGAGGTATTTTAACTTATACCTTATATATATATATACTATAGCCGGAAATACTTTTTTCTTAAAGCAGCGGGGTATAAAGGATTCGGGCTATACCTAAATAGCTAAGTTATATAAGGGGTACTTAGTTAAGTCCGCGCATATAATAAGCGCGGGGTATATATAAGTATACGCGATTAGTTAGCGCTACGCGCGGAATAAGCGCGAGCTATATATAAATTATAACCTTAAGTGCGTATATTATATATATTTTAGAACCTCTTAAGTTATTTTATATTAATAAAGTTAGCTTTTTATAAATATTAAGGAGTATAGAACTTTTATAATTTAATATATTAAGGGTTTTATATATATATAGAAAAGAAGAAAAGAAATAGTTATTTTAAAAAAAATAAGAGAGGAAAAAGGGGGTAATTTATTTTAAAAGTAAGAGTTAGTATAATTAATAAGGTAAAACTTATAGTCTCTTACTTCTAATTAAGGTAAGAATTAAAAAATACCTTCTTATTAGATTTTATAGAAAAAAGTTTATTAAAATAAGTTAAGTAAGTTAAATAGAAAAAAGAGTAAAAGTAAAGCTTTTAGTAATATTTTAAGGTTTTAGATTTATTATTATATATTAATTATACTTATTAATAGCGTAGTAATTATAATAACTAATATTATATAAATTAATCCCCTTTCTTATTTTAATTATTAGCTAAATAAGCTAGCTATAAAAAGATTAAATAAACTAATTATAAGTATAAGAAATAAGCTTAATATAAAGATTAATAAGTGCCTTTTTTTATTAATATATATATATATCTTTTAGGAATAACTACCCCTTATTTAGGCAGCTAAGTAAGTGTTACTATGTTAGTTATATAACCGGAATAACGTAATCCCTTTTTAACCTTCCCCCTCCAGCTGTATGTATAATATATATAGAAAGAAAGGATAGTGCCTTAAACGGCAGAATAGTCGTGCTTAATTTGATCTAAGGATGATGATCCGTCTAGAAAGGGGGGAGAGGGGTCGTGCTAATTTGTACCCGCAGCCGTACCAATCGTGCCTTCTGTGGCAGGGCGTCATACCTGCCCATCATGTATGTATGTATGTATGTAGTGACAAAGCTGGTCATGACCGTTGCGAATCTCGGCGTTTACGTCATTTTTTTCGGTGAGATGCCGGCCTCACATCACAACCCTACCTACCTTCATCAGCACCAACTTCCTACCTATGCTATGGTACAACTCTATGCTGGCAAAACGTCAGCGGTTCCCCAAAGTTCCATGCAAACAGGGACGTACATATGTACATACGTACGCACATACATACATAAAATGCTGCGATACTGGACATTTCGCTAGGTATACAATGCTCACACATCTTCCAGTCCCTCTAACCCCCCTTTAGCTGCAGTTCCCTCTCTCTGCGTGTTGTGCATGTATCGATAGCACGTGTGACGTCCATCGTCCATCATAATTCGTTTCAAATACTGGGACAGAATAGAGATATGCGCGCGTGCCGGGCAAAAGGGACGCGAGGCGATTAGGTCGTAGCATCGACAATGAACATACCGACGCAAAGGTAACACACATCCGGTAACTCGTTGTACTCTCGCGAGACTGCTGATGGTTTTCGTCGTGTTTACTGTGTACTACCTGAAGGATGCTCGGAACGGGCCGTCAACCTTGATATCCTTGACGCCATCGGGCATCAGGCGCAGCCATTCGTTCCAACTTTCAATGTCGACGTTGTCGTCTTGAAGCTTGATGGAGAGGTGCAACTGAGGACTGTTCTCACACGAGAAGCTGCTGCGCAAAGGACTGTTTTGGTAGACGGGAGAGAGATAAATAGACGGTAGCCGCGAGTTGCCCGACATCATTGCGTGTAGTGGCGCGGGAAAGCTGGTAACCATCTCCCTTTCTGGATTTCTGTCGTGTATAAATTTGGGATAGGCCGCAAAGAGAATCGAGTGAAGTTCAACGGCCGAGAGAGGATTTGAACGGGTCGCGCGAGTGCGTAGCTCTTCTGCCAGCGCTCGAGTGAAAGCGCACCGGTCGAGGGCCGTGATATGCTCCTCTGAGACAGAGGCGGCGATGAGCTCCAACACCCCCTTCCGTCGGACCATCCTCGACGAAGGGTAGTAGGCGGCGTCCATGAGGATGAGCGTGTCAGAGCATGCCTCTTCCAAGATTTGTTGAATTCCGTTCCATCTGATGATGGAGGCCTTGATGCCGTCTCTCGAACTGTCGGCCCTCGTCAGTACACCCCATCGCACGTATCTTAGCTTTCGCGCCAGCCCTGCAAAGGCGAAGAAGGGGAGCGGCTGGGTTCAAGCTACCTAGCCAAAACCATCTCTCGATTCCCATCGAGGTGGGTGTGCCCGGCGTAGTAGACGATCTTAAGAACATCGCGCTGATCATGCTCCTCGGCGAATTCATTAAGCTGCCGCGACAACCATCTCCAGGAGCTCCTGCAGGCGTCGGAGGAAGATGGAATGGTTTGGATTTGAAACGTATAGTGGTAATATTTGTCGATTACGTCGGCTAGTTCCTTGACGGCTCTCTGGACAAGAGGCAGATCGTCATCTTCCTGCCAAAACAGTAGCAGCGCCTGGACAGCGTTGTATCGCCCGCGGTTCGAGGTGGATAGGGCCCGGGGAACATTGCTCTGAAGCTCATTTTTGAGACTCTCTATGCCTGGCAGAGAGAGCGACTTTTCGAGTCGCGGACCTGACGGTAGAGGAGTGCGGATACGGGCTTCGGTGTGGGGCTGCCTTGCGGGCTGGTGATGGGATTGCACTGTTTGGTCGACGTCCATTTCTTGGGGGTCCTGCAAGAAGGTCGTCGTCGACTGGATGGAGGGGCTCGGCGGTCGAACGGCGGCGAGAGAGGGGGCTATGTCCTGGATGCCGGGGCTGTGGGGTCTATGGAATTTGTTGACCAAGTCCTCCCACGTCAAGTTGTGATGGCTCGGGTGGCACTACATGGCGGAAGGAGAGACAACATCAGTAACCGTCGGCACCGTTAAGACAGCGTCTAACGAGGAGAATAAGGCGGGGGAAGCGAATGCAAGGGGGGGGGGGGGGGGGGGGGGGGCGGGGGGGGGGGGGGGGGGGGGGGGGGGGGGGGGTTGATGCAGAGCCGGGTATGACCGTGGGAATGCTGACCGACGTACGGCAACTCGTCTGCGACGACAGTCGGCGCAAGCGCCCAGCTTCCTGATCAAGGCTGCTCGCTCTCTGGATTGTTGGGATAGGGGTCCGGTACGTCTCCTGCTGGTGCGACGGGAGTTAGAGACGTCAGGCCCATCCTCGACGGAAAGAGTGGACTGTTGTAGACTGGGGGAGGTGTCGGCACTGTACGATGTGTTGCTGGTCTCGGTAGAGGCCAGAGTGGCCGTGGTGGCCTGAGTCGAGATGGACGAGAGGGTGTCCTTGCGAGGCGGCGGCGAAGTCGGGGGAGGCACGATGTGGCCGATGGAGGAAGCTGGGGAGAATAAGGGAAGGCGGGCTGGCGTCTTGTCTGACCTCGGCATCGGAGCGGGAGAAAGGGCCGGAGATAAGGCAGACAGCAAGCTATGAGGCGGCATCGCGGTCGGAACATCCATCGGGGTCTGAGTGTCGTCGCGGGCCGGGGCCGGGGCCGAGGCCGAGGCGGCGGCATCGGCCAAGCTGTGAACAGGATCCATGGGACGGGCGAAAGTGTGCGAATAGTTGTGTGCGCGCGCGTGGCGAGATGAGAGAAGAGGAAGGAGAACAGAGGAAGAGGAGGTGGGGGGGAAAAGGAGACGAAAGAAATGACGCGAGCTAGAATCGCATCATCGGCAGCGTCGAGCGACAACGGAGCGGGAGAGAGAAAACGCGAGAGCCCGCAGTCGTTCTTGAGAGGGAATCAGTGGACGGGCTGTGCTTGGTGTGGACAGGAGCAACCGACGACGACGGTGTAGACAGAGGGCTGAGCGAGGTGAAGGTCCAATAGAGCATGTATCCGAGCTGATATAGACACCTCTATATGTATGTATGTATGTATGTATGACCTCTATATGGGTCTATCTTCATGCAGTGTGTGTGTATGTATGTATGTATGTAGGTATGTGAATGTCGGTATTGGCTGTGCCGAGGGCTGCGGGTGAGGACGACAGAAGGAGATGATCGTGAGCTAGAGAAAAGGAAAGAGAAAAAAAGGAAAAACGGACCGGCGCACGATTTTCAGACGGAGAAGAATTTACGAGCTTTTTTTCCCCTCTTGTCGCTCTCGTTGGGGAGGGGCAAGAGTCAAGACCGAGGTATGTCTGTATACCTATGTATGTATGTACATATGTACATAGTGTGTAGGTTGTACATATAGGTATGTATGTGTCTGTACGGAGTAGGTGTGTGAGGTAGGTACCTGTATGTATGTATATAGGCGGCAAAGGAGACTGACGATGCCGACGGATAATGAGGATGCGATAGCAATATGTTGATATACGTATGTATGTATGTATGTATGTATATATATGTGAGGTGAGGGAGGATCCGGGGGGGGGGGAGGGTCGCGGAGGTGAAGCAAGATGCGACCCCTCCTAGCGCGCGCGTGTGGTCGCCGTCGAAGGAGGGAAAAATGCGAGGCGCAATATTAGGAAGAGACTAGATGAAAAAAAGGAATTGTGACTTTGTGAGAGGGAGGGGAGAGGGAAACGTGTTGAGCGGTAGTCCGTAGTCGTCGATCTCATACTGTACGGAGGGAGCTGGAGTAGGGGAGGGGGGAAAAAAAGACGGCAGCGGAAGAAAGTAAAAGGGCTTCTCCACGAGGAAAGAAAAGGGAAGGGGGGGGGGATTGCTATAATTACACATCTGAAGCATCGATCCCCTGTCTCTCTGTTCTTCTGCTTGTGCTTTCTTCTCTCATCTTTATCATTCATTTGTGAAAGACGAAGAAAAGAAAAGAATAGGGGGCGTGCGTGTGAGTGTGCGTGTAGAACAGAGTCAAGATATGCGTGAGGTCATCACGGTGCGATTCGTGCACTCATACACAGTAAATATATACACTGCTCACCCTGAATGATTGTCAATACCCTCTTTTTTGGTGTTATTAGCGGGCTTAGGAGCCCGGGCTAGGTCTAATCAGGGATGTTAGGCCGGATATAAGGAATACTGGGCCGTGATAAATAGAGACCTCGATAACTAGGGAAATTAGCTATGCAGAAGGGTATCTCTTTATCTTCCTAGAACGAGGTATGGCCGCCCTCGGCCGCGATAACCTGCTCGATCCGACGAGGTATCCCGTGCACTAGATATAATAGGTATACCTTACTTACGTCGTCCTAAGCTTTCTTAATCGCGGCCTTAAGGGCCTTGCCCGTTAGCCTCTTCTTACCGCGTTAATCCCTCGCGATCGTAGCCTTTATTATACGCTATATATACTTAATTAGATTAAGATCTAGGCTATAAGGAGGCTAGTTAAGCTACTTAGCCGTAATATTACTATTTAGGGAGACGAATAGCCTCGCGATAGCCTTACGCGTTATTTCTAACGAGTAGGTAGGGGTATTATCTTATTAATAAACGCAGCGAGTATTATCGAGCTAGAATTATAATATTAATAGTAGGGTATATTCGATATATAATTATAAAGTTATCGTACCTTAATTCTTCCTATCCTAAAGATAAGAAGGCCCCTTCTTTAAGCCTACGAAGTAGCCCTAGAATATCTATCCGCGGGCCCTTATATAGACCTTTCCGAATTCCTAAAGCTTCTCGTCTATAGTTAAGTTAGCAGGCTATATAAATTATATATAGGGAATACTAAATAACTAACGCTATCGTACTTTTAAAAAGAGAAATATATTGCCGGCTAGGTATACTTATAACCTAGGTCTTATTACTCTATATCTAATATTCCTAATCTTCGGCTATAAGATATCGCTAATAGAGGGCAAAGGCTATCCTTATTAACCTTACTTATAGTATAAGCTTAATCGTTAATTTTTAAAGCTTACGTTCGAGATTAAAAGACTCCTTTATAGCTTATTAAATAGCCCTAGCGCTATAAGGTAATAAGATAGGAATAGTATCGCGAAGCTTATCGAAGGTTATAAACCTCTTCGATTTTATTAGCGTTAAAAGGGCCTCTTTAAGATAATCTCGAATATATTAAGGTATAATAAGCTTCCTGCCGCTATTGCCGAAGGTAGGCTCGAGACCGTATTTAAGAGCGTAGCGGATCTAAGAGATTATAAGCGAGAGAGGTATCGAGAGAGGTATCGAGAGAGGTATCGAGAGAGGTATTAACTTACCTAACGTTCTAAGAAAGGCAGCGTATCTGCGATCTGCCTTATAGACTAGCTAGCTTAATAATATAGCGTATAAATTTAAAGACGATTATCGTATATTATTACCGGCGTGCCCCCTAAAGTAGCGTTAAGGGTAATATACCTTAGCCTTAGTAGCGAGGAAATAACCGCTACTATACCCTCTCCCGCCGAGGCTTCGGTAAATCCGGCAGCGGTATTTTAGATAGCGATAATAGCGGCGGCCCCTATTACTAGGAAGCTTATAATAGCCTTATCGCCGCGGCCGTTAATAGCCTCGCCGCTACTAGCTACGGCGGCGAGACCCTTGTCGGCTACGGCGTTAATAGCCTCGCCGCCTCTACCTCCCGCGGCTAGGGCTGCGGGATCTACGGCACTTATAGCCCTAGCCGCCTCTTAGCTACCCTCGGGATCGTTATCTCGTAGGCGGCGGCGGCCTACGTATATTAGCAGCTACGGCTATAATATATAGTCCCGCGTACGCTATATGCCTCGTAAACTATTATTAGATTAGAAGCCTCTATTACTATCTCCCGCCTAGCTGCTCTCTTTAAGCGAGGTATATATTAAACCCTCTTAATTAGAAGGATTATAGTATCGTAAATTAGCTTATCGTCCCTCTAATATACCTTATAGTTAGCTAGGTTATTAGTTAAGGTAAATTAGTAAGAAGAGGGTATTATAATAAGTAATTAAAGATAAATTTAGTATTATTTTAGGTAACTTATAGCTATAAATATTAAGAACGGCGGTAAAGAGATATCCCTATTCCTTATCTTATTAGTAAGGGGGAAATAAAGAAAAAAAAAGAGATACCTTAAAGAAGGTAAAAGACTATATATACCGTGATTTTTACCTACTATTTTCGCCTTAAAGCTCTTAGTAGGCAGTTAGCGATAATATCTTATAATATATAGTCGTTTTAGTAACGTAAAGAGGCGGAAAGTAGGGTAAATAATCTTTACGAAAAAAAAAGCGTGTTCGTAGAAACTTTAAATTCGCGCTAGTAATCGAGGAACCTAGCTACGGGGATAAGAGTAGGCTCTTTATACGTAGAAAAATTAGCTTTTTCTAGCGATACCTATATTATCTATTATATAGTAATAGAGGATCGTGAAATTCGTATTCTAAAGCTCTTCCTTCTTATTTAGCGTTTTTTAGTATTTTATAGACTCTCTAAGTAAGCCTTCCTAATTTAGGAATCACGTGGGAGACGGTACGTACCGCCGTGGGGTCCTATATATTATAGCCTACCCTATAATTTAGAGACAATTATTTAGGGTAAGCAGTATATATATATACCCACCACCTATTAGCCACCTAGGTACCTACAGAGTACTATAGAGTATAATAGGCAGGCATAAGGCCCTGCTACGGAAGGCATGTTTAGTACGGCTTAGGGCATAAATTAGCACGACCCCCCTCCCCCCTTCTAGATAGATTATTATCCTTAGGTTAAATTAAGCATAACTATTCTGCCGTTTAAGGCACTAATCCTTTCTTTCTAATAACCGAGATAGGGGGCCGTAAGGCCCGGGCGACGACCTCTCCTTTAATCACGATAATATCTAATCTGCCTACCGCTACCGCTGCCTCTACTACGAATACCTTTACTTAATAACCGCTATAATAATAATACCTCTAGCGATAACGACTGCTTATAAGCCTAGCTACTAACGCTGCTGCCTTTAAGGGCCTTTTACCTCTTTTGCCCTTATAGCTTTAATCTTCGACCTTTTATAGCCTTAAGCGTTACTCGGCCTGCTAGCCTTTCTTTTATTTCTTTTATTATATGCCTTAAGTGGCCTCTTTTACCTTATATAGCTTATTTTTTCCAGCTCTATTAATAGCTAAAAATAGCCCGGATACTTATATTTTTTATTACCTATAAGGGCTTTTTACTAGTTAAATAGTGCCTTAACAAGGCTTTAAAAGATAAAGGGTTAAATTCCCCTTTACCTATATTATTAGTAGTAGACTTAATAGGCAGGTATAACTTATAAGGCCCTGCTACGGAAGGCACGTTTAGTATAGCTTAGGGTATAAATTAGCATAACCCCCCTCCCCCCTTTTAGATAAATTATTATCCTTAAGTTAAATTAAGCATAACTATTCTGCTATTTAAGGCACTAATACTTTCTTTCTAAATACGGAGTATAAACTATATATCCGTATATACTATCTATATACTTATCTTTAATATATAATATAAGTAAGCGTATATATATATATATATATATATTATTAGATAAGGAGGAGGTATATAAATTATATTAATTAATATACTTACTTTTTTAAAATAAAGGGAATTATTATTATCTTTATATTATATAATAAGGATTATCCGTATTAGCCTCTTTAGCTATAATACCCTTATAAATAAGCTTTTATTCTTATAGCTTATATATTACCTTAAATATAGTTTTTTTTCTTATAAAAATTCCGTTTCCTAAGCTATAGATTTATTACTATAGTATTTATACGCTTTAAAAAATAATAAAAATATACGCTTAACTTACTCTTATTTTAGCCTTTTAATATACTCTTATAAGCGTTATATATACCGCCTTCTAACTTAAGTAAGTAATACTTACTTTTTAAAAAGCTTAATTAAGGTTTCTTATTATTAATATTATCTCTCTATACCCCTTTATATCTACTATATAATATATATATAGAGGATAACTTAGATATAGGGAAGTCCTTAATAAAATATATATTAGCACCTAAGTTATACTTTATATAACTTAGGGGATAAGAGATATCTTAAGAAGGAAAAAAAGGGGTATAAGGGTAGAATATTATCTAGCTATATAGCCGCTCTTCCTTATATAAAGTAGGAAAAGTATTTATCTTTAATTATTATTAATTTAAGTTACCTTTTACTTCTCTTAACTATATATATATATAATAAAAACTATTTAATATTAATTAGTAATTATATTAGTTAATTAGTTAAATTATAGATTAGTAAGAGTAATAAGATAAGTTTTATATTATAATATAAAGCTTTTACGCTTATTTTCGTCCGATATATATATTTTTACTTTTTTTTTTAAACCTTAATCTTTACTAAAAAGCTATTAAGCTTAATATTATTATTAATATTAAAAGATTAAAGTAATATATAATATATTTTAATATTTAATTCTTATTAAAAAGCTATATTAGCTTAGTGCTTTTTATTAACTTATATAATATTATTTTAATAACGTTCCGGTAGCGTATCCCCTAATAATATAGCTTCTAATACTTTAGATAATAAGCCTTAGGAGGCTATAATTATATTAACTATAATAGATAAATCTCTAGCTTTATATAATAAAATAATAAAAGGTAGTACCTTATCCTTTTATATCTAAACTTAAGGTATAAATTTAATATATTAAGATATATAACTTAATATTATAATAGCCCTTAAAGGAATTAAATTAATAATATTTATTATATAATAAATATATAATATTATTTATTTTAACCTTTATAGGGAAAACCTTCTTTATATAATCTAATCGGAACTTAAAAGCTAGACTTATTATTAGCTAAAATAAGTTTACTATATATTTTTTAAAAAACTAACTTAAATTATAATTATATAATATATTCCGATTCCTAGAAAAGAAACCTTAATTTAGCGCTTTATAAAACTTCTTACCGCCCCGATCCCTAACTATATTATAACCCCTAACTTATTATAAGGTTTTATAATATAGTTAAATAACCCTCCCCCCTCTAAACTAACTTTTTTAAATTATATAATATATTTTTTACCTTAAGTATAAACTTTTAAGTTAAGATATATCTTAATATAATATAAAAGATTAGTCTATAATTAATCGTAGCTAGATAAGGGAGATTATAGTAGATATATTTAGGTTTTCCTAATAGCGCTTCGTTATTATACGGGGTATATAGCTAGCTTAGGAGGGGGGCTTCTCTCCCCTCTCCTTCCTCTCTTCGATAGCTTTAATTATAACTTTACCTTAGCTTATTTCTATAATTATCTTAATAAAACCTTTATATTAATTAAAGCTCCTCTTACCGCTAATTAAACGTAAAAGTAAAATCTTAGTATAGAACGCTATTAAATTTTACTTATATTAAAGCTATTCTTAGCTTATTTTAGCTTAGACTTTTAGCTAGCTATTATATATATTAAATTTACGATTAACGGAGCTATAATTAGGGAGCCTAAGTTCTAATTTTATTACGTTTTTTCTTATCTTAGTACTTTTTAGTAAATATTTTTTCTATATATTATTATAGCTATAAATTTTTCTTACTAGCTTAAAGCCTTTTTAATATATATTTTTAAGCTTTTTAAGGAGAGTTATAAAAAGCGCTAAGTAGGTTTTTCCTTAATTAGAATATATTAAGGGCTATTAAAGCCTTTTAGAAAATATATTATAAGGTAAAAATATACCTTTTTCGAGGCCGGATTATTAAATTAGTCTAATTATATTAAGATTATTTTACTTTTATCTAAGCTATATAAAAAGCTATAAGAGCGCTTAGATTATAAGAACTAGCTTATAATATATATAGCTTTCGCTAGCTTTTTTTAAAGCTTTAATAAAATATTTAGTTTTAAGAATATTCCTAACGCGCTAGTTAATTTACCGCCCCCTTTTTTTATTAACTTAATAAATATTATATTTATATAATCTTATTTTAGTATTATTAAGCGCTAATATTATTATTAATATAACTAGATTAGTTATTTTAAGTATAATTATTTAAAGCTTTATAAGTAAATAAGGATATTAAGGTTAAAGCTTTTTACGGGTAAAGCGGGGTAATTAGTAGTAAATTTAAAGTATTTTAATTAAGGGGATAATAAGTAAAGAGGGATAAATATACGCTAAATATTATAGCTTAAGTAATTTTTAGCCTTATTATATTACCTTATATAAAGATAGTTTATATATAGCTTAAGCGCGTAAATTTATTAGTAAGTATATATTATAATTATATTACGCCTTAGCTTATAAATTAGCGCTAGTAATATATAATAATAAGTATATAGCTAGCTTTATTATTTATTATAATTAAAATATCCTCTAAGCTTCTTATAACTAATATAATACTATTTAGTTTTATATATTAGCTATATAAATAAGTTTTTATTACTAATATATAAGTTTATTAATTCTTACCTTAAGCGGTGCTATAATTCTAAGCTTATTAAAATCTTCCTTATAAAGATTAGGGTTTAATTCTTTAAGCTATAAAAAAGCCTTTCCGCCCTCTTATCCTTATTTTTACGGAGGCTATTAAGCTATTAGCTAGGGATTATATAAAATATCTTACTAGCGTAATAATATATAATTTTTCTATCTTACGCTCTTACCTCCTTAGCTAGCTTAAGGAGGGGGCTATATAAGGGATTAGTTTATAACTAATTATAGCTAGATAGGGGGGATTATAGCGGATATATTTAGGTTTTCTTAATAGCGCTTAGTTATCGCGTAAGGTATATAGCTAGCTTAAGAGGGGGGCTTCTCTCCCCTCTCTTTCCTTTTTTCGATAGCTTTAATTATAACTTTACCTTAGCTTATTTTTATAATCGCCTTAGTAAGACCTTTATATATAGCTATAATAAAGTATTATAGCGGAATCTTTATAAGCTTTACTTTATATTTTACTTTATATAACTTATATTTATAAGATATTAGCTCTTTTTAAGTTAATATATATATAGCTACTTTTAGTAATATTAACTCTAATCTTTTTAGAAATAATAAATTAAGCCTTTATAAGTATTATATAAGTATATTAGCTATTATTAATATAATAAGTAGTAAATAGACTAATCTTTTTAGATAAAGTTATAGCTTTCTTTAAAAGTTAGTAAAAAGATTAAAATTATACTAAGCAGCTATATAATATATTAATTAATAAGGCCTGGATTTTCCTTAGCTATTACTTATAAACTAATATAATAAAAGATTAATTCTACGCTATTTTCCCTAATATCTTATTTAATAAGGCTTAAAATTACTATTTATATTTTATTAGATTAGATAAGCGTTAGGATAAAATCTATACTTTTTTAAATATTTATTTTAATACTTATATAAACTATTTATTATATTAGATAAATTAGATTACCTTTTTATTTAATATTATATAATAGTAATACCTTAATAAGAGTATAATAAATATACTTAATACCTTTCTTAATAAACTTTAACTTATTTAATAAGCCCTTAGCCTTAACTATTAAGAGGAAAAATAACTTTTTATTATTATTATATAAGCTTACCGCGGTATCCCTAAACTTAAATTAGCTATAATATTTTAAGATACCTTATATAAAATATTTATTAATCGCTTTTACTTTTCCCTTATTATTACTACTAATTAAATACTAAGCTAGTTTTTTATTAATTAGCGTTTTATTAACTATAATAAACGTTATATAAATACTAGCTTACTTTCTTTTTCCTATACCCGCTAATAATTAACTATATAATATTACCTCTTATAAAGATAATATTTCTAACCTTATATAATATATAAATATTTTATTTATAAGAAGGAAGGTTACTAGTTTATAAACTATAAATTAGATAATATTAAGTATATATATAAGTAGTACCTTATTAGCTACGAGGAAACTAACTAATAACCCCTTATTAATAATAAATTCTATACGTTTCTCCTATTATATAAAGGGTTTAATAACTAGGATTCTTAGTTCCTTTAATTATATAATAATAATAATAAGGACTCTAATATTAAAAAGAAAATAATACGCGGAGAAAACGCTATTTTCTTTTTTATAATAATAGCCTATATATATTAACTTATTAAAGACGATATTTATTACCCTAAGTCCTCTGCGGTGCCCGCGGAATAATTCCTCCTCTCTAATATTACCCCTCTAAAGGCGGTAGGGCGCGGCAGAATCCGGTTTTCTATAATAATTTTTAATATTTTTAATATAAGGTTATAAACGGTAATATTACTACTTATTTTCCTTAGTAATATAACTATAAGGAACCTCGATAATAAAACTTTTATAAAGTATATTATAAATTAAGTTATCTAATAATATAACTTTTATTTTTTAGCTAATAGCTTATTTTTACTATTTTATTTTATAATAATATATAAAGCGTTATTTACTTTTATATTTTTTTTAAATATTATACTTATTTAATATTATATAATTATTTTTCTTTAATATATTTATATTTTATAAATTACGGAGTTTTTTCTTTATATAATATTACTTTTTCTATACTATCTCTTTTTATAAAAAGAAAAAGTTAAGTATTAATATTATCTCTCTATACCCCTTTATATTTATTATATAATATATATATAAAGGTTAGAGGATAACTTAGATATAAGGAAATCCCTAATAAAATACATATTAGCACTTAAGTTATACTTTATATAACTTAGGGGATAGGAGATATCTTAGGAAGGAAAGAAAGAGGTATAAGGGTAAAATATTATCTAGCTATATAGCCGCTTTTCCTTATATAAAGTAGGAAAAGTATCTATCTCTAATTATTATTAATTTAGGTTACCTTTTACTTCTCTTAACTATATATATATAATAAAAACTACTTAATACTTATAATAATTAAAGAAAGTATTAAGGGTTAATTTATTATAAGCTTTATATATTAAAAACTTTTAAATAAGTAATATTAGATAATAGTTAAGTAGTTAATCTTTTAGCTAAGCTCTTAATAAGGCTAGGTTTAATTCTTAGTATTTCCTTAATAGATATTTTTAAGAATTATTATATAAAGGAGGCTTTTAAGTTAGTAGCTAGCGTTATATTATAGCTTAGGGGATTAGTGACTCCTTTTATTATAATAAAATAGCTAGTACGCGGCTTAGGGGTTTTCCTTAGTTTATCTTATTAGTAATATTTTTAGGTATTATTAACTTTTTATTAATTTTAAAACTTTAATTTTACTTTATTAGATAAGTTTATTATATACTTTTAATAATTATAAAAATACTAGCTAAGTTAAAAAAATTAAAAAAAAAGTTTATAAAGGAAATAAAAATATTATAATTAAAAGTTTATAATATTTTAAAATAATCTCTCTAATTAGAATAAATAATAAAAAAGATAATTCTAAGATAAGGGTATTATTTAACCGATAAGAAAATAATTATAATAGTAATTAAAAAGTAATAAAATAAATATATAGCTTAATTTTAAGAAAGATTAATTAAGAAATAAAGAAATAGTAATAATTTAAAGTAATACTTAAGTTATAAATAATAAGGTTTATCGCGGATATATAAGTTTAGATCCGGTAAATATAATAAAGAAAAAATAAGTATAATTACCTAATTTAATAAGCTATTTAAAAGGTATTTTTTCCTCTTAAGCTAAATATAAAGAGTTAATTAAAAAGTATTTTCTTCCCTTTAATTACTTTAATTAATATATAGCTTTATAAGGCTAAGTTTCTTTTAAAATATTTAGAATTTCTCTTTTTAGAGAGGCTTAGTTAGTTTATTTATTATTATATTAAAAGTTTTAATTTAGCTAATCTTTATATAGCTTAACTAAACCTTTTAGTATAATTAGTAAAAGTATATATTATTATAAAGAAGCTTAGTTTTTAATTTTAAATTCTCCTTCTTAATTTACCTAATAGTTTATAAATTATTATAATAAATTATAATATTTTCTAATAGCTTAAATTAAACCTATTTATATAGCCTTTTAAAGGCTCGGATTTTCTTTATAATATATAATAAGGCTAAAAACTTAGCTTTTTTTAAAAAAGTTATTATTATATTTTATTTTCTAAATTTAAAAGAGATTATACTTTTAAAAACTTAAATAATAAAGCCTTTAATATTTTTTCTATTATAAGTATTCTTAAATAAAGTGTTAGATATAGCTATAATAATTAAATTATTATTATTATAGCTAATTAAAAAGTTTTAAGTATTATAAAAGAATTCTATAACCTAGTCTATAAATTAAAAATATTAAAAGCTAGGATTTATAAAACCTTATAATAAGCAGCTAATAATAAATATAGTATCTATTTAAGTAATAATTATAACTATAAGGGATTTAAGCTACGCTTAAATAGCTAAGTTACGTAAAAGTGCTTAGTTAAGTCCACGCGTATAATAAGCGCGGGGTATATATAAGTATATATAATTAGTTAGCACTACGCGTAAGATAAGTATAAGTTATATATAAACTATAACCTTAAATATATATACTATATATACTTTAAAACCTCTTAAGTTATTCTATATTAATAAAGTTAGCTTCTTATAGATATTAAGAAGTATAGGACTTTTATAGTAAAATAATTTTAATTATAGATAACCTTAATACTTAATAAGCTATTATCGCCTAGCTCTTAAAGTAGTAAGCTAAAATCGCGGAGCTTTAAAGCCTCGTATACTAATAATATTAATTTATATAGCTTTTTAAGTAATAGTAATTATAACCTTACTATAAGCTATTACCTCTTAGCTTACTATTTAATAGTAATAAGAACCTTTTTCTAATATAGCGTTTCTTTATATTTTATAAGCTATAAGCGGACTAAGCTTTTATTAGTACCGCTTATAATTAATAAGTATTTCTATATTAATACTTATTTTCTATAATTTAAGCTAAGGTAACTTTATTTTTTAAATAAAGTACTAAATATAAATATAACCCTAATTATTTCTTAAGTTACTTTAATATTATATTTACTAACTTATATTAGCACTAAATAGCTATAATAAATCTTAAATACCTTATATAAAGTACTTTTAAGTTTTTCTTTAATTTCTTTATTTACTTTACGGCTAAGCTTATTTTAATAAATAATATTAAAAAAGCTAATAAGATTAAAATTATACGCCTTTATTATATTTTTACCTTAACTCTTCGCTAATATTATATAAGGCGTAATATTCCCCTAACTAAGTATATTATCGCTATTATTAGGATCCGCGCTATTATTATAAATATTAAGTTATTTTATTTTAAAAATAAAAGCTAGATACCCTTATTTTCCGCTTTTAAGCTATTTTAAAATATTTTAATAACTAATATATATTAAGCTAATATTTAGCCGTATTTTAGTAAATATAATAATCCCCCCTTTTAAAGCTAAAATAACCGTAGTAATAAGACCCGTTATTAAGTAATTAAGGCTACTAATAATAAGATTATAAAGTAATATACTAAGGGCCGCTATCTTCGCTATAGCGGTACCGGCTATTTCTTACGCGAGTATAAGCTTAATCCTCCCTTATTAGCTTTTTTAGTCCGCTTTATAAATATTATAAAAGAGAAGGAGAACCTCGCCTTAAATTAGGGAAATAAATCCTCCTTATATTAAGTCTCTTATAAGGGAAGGACTTTTATAATAATATTACTTATAAAATATTAGATAATTATTTTATAGATATTAGTTAGAATATAAACTTATTTCCCCTTTTTCTTTTTATATTTATAAATTTTACTTTTTTTATTATTATATAAGTAAATAATAGCTATAATTATTACGCTATTATAAGCGAGTTTTTTATATAGCGCTATTAGCTAAAGTAAATTCCCCTCTCTTACTTATAAATAATTTATATTATTATATAAATATATTATTAATAATATATATATTTTAAGCTATACTTATTTATCTATTATCTTATTTATTTTATAGCTAATATTAATAGCTAGTAATTATTTATAATAATATATATAATCTTAAGCTTTACTTAAAACTTAATTCTTAGCTTACTTTAAATAGTATATAATAATATCTCGCTATATTTTAATAAGTAAGAGGTTATAATTTACTTTACTAATAGATTAGTTATCTTATACTCTAAATCTTAGTAAATTATTTACTTTATTATAGCTATCTTTAGCTTTATTTTCGCGGCCCTTATCCGCTATAAATCTTAATAATATATTAGTTACTAATTCCTTATTATTAGCTTATAAGATATCTTTTATATCTTATATATTATAACCTTTACTTTAATTATAGGCTTTTTTTTACTTTTTAAAATATTAAATTTTACTAACCTTTTTAATAAGGAGAAAGTAAGTATATTACCCTTTTACCGCGGTAATTATAATTATTATATCTTACTTTAC
Source organism: Ophiocordyceps camponoti-saundersi (nom. inval.) (assembly GCA_003339415.1). Classification (NCBI taxonomy): domain Eukaryota; kingdom Fungi; phylum Ascomycota; class Sordariomycetes; order Hypocreales; family Ophiocordycipitaceae; genus Ophiocordyceps; species Ophiocordyceps camponoti-saundersi. The sequence goes on from PDHQ01000005.1 coordinate 500,791, forward strand.
TAGGAACCTAATAGTTCCTTACCTTTTTTACTTTAAAGCTTACTTTATAATATACTTTATAAGTATCTCTTTAAGGTTCGGAAATAAATTATTAACTTAATAAATAAAAAATAAATCCGCGCTAGCTTATTATTTATAGCCGCCCCTATCCTATTTATAAAAAAGCTAGGAAATAAATAACGCTTTTAAATTAACTATCGCGCTATAAATAAAATAATAAAGTAAGATTATTATCTCTTTTTATTTATTAAGGAGATATTTTATAGTTTTTTAAATACTTATTAGTTTATAAAATTTAATATTTATACCGCTTTTTATAAGTTTTATATTATAAGAAATAAGGAATATTTTATAGCTTTTTATATTTAGTTTCATTTATTTAAATACTTTATTTACTTTTTTAGCCTTATAAGTATACTTACTATATTTTAATATTATATTAATATTACCCTTAGCGATTTCTTAAAAGATTTTATTATAATATATTTAGATAATATTTTTATTTATTTAAAAGGTTCTTATTCCGATTATTAGCGTAAAGTATATATTATATTTTTATTAAGCTAAGCTTTTCCTTAACTTTAATAAATATAATTTTATTATTTTTAAAGTTAAGTATTTAAGGTTTATTATTTACGCTAGTAAAGAAATATAGCTAAACTTTACTAAAGTTTTTATAATTTTAAAATAAGAGGCGCTAACTTATATTTAAGATATATATAGTTTTTTTAAATTTACTAACTTTTATTATAATTTTATACCTTATTTCTTAAACCTTATAGCCCTTTTAATTAAGCTTATAAAACGTAGCGCGCCTTTTTATTAAACTAATAAATATTAGCTTACTTTTAATACGCTTAAGTCCGTATTTATTTTTACCCTTATCTTTACTTAATAAAATCCGAACTATAATATTATTATTAAAGCTAACTATTCTAATAAGATAGTTAGCGGGTATTTTTCTTAATTTAGCTTAAACTATTCGGACTTGACCCTCAGGAACGGGGTGCCGGAGAGGACGAGGACGAGGTACCTGTGAAGGTGTACATAGGTACTCTTGTACTCGCACGCCAAAACCCGCGAAGGGGAGGAGGAGGAGGAGGAGGAGGGGGGGCGGGGCAAAGGTGGTGGGTGCACTTGGAGATGGGGCCATGTACCGGTACCACCAGAAGCGACTGGGTAGCTTATTTCTTTTATAATAATATTAAACTAATATAAGCTTTTATTACCTAAGCTTAATAATAATAATAAGACTTCTTAAATAAGTCTTACTAACTTACGGAATAGTTTTAAATTAGTAATTTTATATAGCTTAATTTTACTTATATATAGTTTAATTATCTATTTTAAAAGCTTAATTACCTTAAGGGTAAGTATAAAATAATAGCTATACTAACGCTATTTACTATTACTTTTAATATATTATTTAATATTTACCTTACTTTTTATATTAACTTTATTAAGTATATTATTAGTAATTTTTTATTATTTTAGTTATTTACTAACTTTTAGCTAAATCCCCTCTTTTATCTTTTTTATAATAACTTATCTTTTAATAAATATAAAGTTAAGGAAATCCTTATTATAAAAAATACTAAAAGTTAGCGCTTATAAGGTAAAACGCCTTATTAACTTATTTTTATAAAATAAAAAAGTTATATTATTTTAACTTAGGAGCTATTTAATAACTTTAAATATTATATAATATTAAATTATTTTAAATTTATATAAAAAAATATATATTTTTATAATAGCTTTAAATAAACTTAATTATATATTTATTTAAGCGCTTTTTATAGCTAATTATCCCCCTTAAGTAACTTTCCTCCCTTATTATATAAATATAATATTACCCCTCTACCTCTTATTCTTTTTTATTCCTTATTTACTTACTTTTTCTCTTTTTTTATATTAGCTTTAAGCTAATATTTACTTTCTCCGCCTTCTCCTTATAATTTTTTACTATAATTAATTAACTTAAAAGATTATTATAATATTAGCTATAGCTTAATATTAATATTAACTTATAATAAATATATCCTTAAGTAAGGGAGGGCGTATTTTAAGGTAAGGAGAATATTTAATATAATATTAATAGTAAGAGTCTCGCCTATCCCGCTCCTAGGCTACGCGCGCTATACGCGGGCCTTAATATAAACTTATTTTATTAATATATAATAAGGGGGTAAAATAAATATTATATATAAGCGCTAAGTAACTAAAAGCTAGGTAATATATATAAATTAATAAAAATAATATATTATATAATAGTAAGTAAGCTTAGTATATTATATAAATTAATTAGCGTTATAACTATTTAGTAAGAGATATTATTTCTTTTTTTATTCTCCTACTCCCGCGCGTTAATATTTACTTAATAGTTTATAATTTAAATAGCCCGCTTATTTTACTATTACTTAAGAATTTATTATTATTATTCCTTTTACTATTAAAAGAATATTTTATATTATAAAGTGAAAAAGTTAAGGCTAATAATAAGGGCGCCTTATTATTATTATTATTATTATTATTATTATTATTATTATTATTATTATTATTATTATTATTATTATTATTATTATTATTATTATTATTATTATTATTATTATTATTATTATTATTATTATTATTAT
>PDHQ01000600.1:0-14310 GCA_003339415.1 Ophiocordyceps camponoti-saundersi (nom. inval.)
TAAGGTTAAATTAAGTATAATTATTTTACTACTTTAAGGCATATATCCTTACTATCTTATATATATATATATATATATTATATAATATATAAATATCTCCGTAATATTAACTTCTAATAATAAGATTGTAATATATCTTACCCTTAATCTTAATATATATCTACTACTCTAAAACGCACTCCCCGTACCTTTAAATATATATATATATTTAGACTTTAAAGTCTAAAATATATATTATATTTATATATATATTATTAAGTAACTTTTCGGCACGCTCTTCTATATAGTAATATTATTCGTAAGAAATAAGCGCGCTAGATATCTCCGTGTATATTTTTTATTATAACTCTTATAGCTACGTCTCCTTACCCTTCTCCTCGATCGGAACTAGAGACGCCTGCTCGGGCTTACTATAGCCTCCTATTATTATAACCTCGCTATACTCTCTAATAACCCCTATAGCACTATTTTAGTTATTGCTATATAACGATTATTTCTTTATATTTCCCGCTTATATTTATACTTAGCGTATATTATTTATATTATACGAAAGCAAACTTTTATTTTCCTCCCTTCTAATATCTTTTAGTTATCCTTATCCTTAACTAACCCTAGAAGCACTAAGTTAACTATATACGTTTATATATATCTCTTAACGCCTACGTTATGCCCGGGATAGCTATAATAATCTTAACTTACTTCGCACGATCTATAACCCTAAGTTTAATATCGTCGTTATTCTTATTCTAAGTAACTATAATTGTGTTTGCGACCGAATCCGTAGCCGCCGCCGTAGTTATAATCGTGCGATACCGCGCTCCCCGCGAATAAAATATATATATCGCGTACCTACCGGACTTAAACGAGAAGTATTCTTTAAAAGGGCTAGAGTTCTTCCGGCAAATATTATATAAGCTTAATAATATCGGGGCGCGGCTCGCTATTAGATATACTAGTAAGCGTCCGCGCCGTCGTAGTATACGCTTTATAATATCTTAGTACGATATTATATTTAGAAACTTTACCCGGATATCGTCGCTAGGGAGCGCCGCTAGGCGCTTCTCCTTATCCTTCGTACTATATATTAGTATCTCCTCTTATCCGGTATATACTATCGTTTTTACTTACTATAAGGGCAAATAGTTAAAAGAGTTTTTCTCTAGCACCGGATATCTTTATTACTTTCTATTCTTAGTAAGCCTTATTAGGGGATATCGTGCGATAGAGGGTAGGTATAAAGTTATTATACGAAACGTAAGGACTTATTAGAGAATAAAAAAAAACGACTATATAAAAAAACTAAGTTAGTAGGGTTATTAATAAAGGTCGCCGCCGCGTATATTGTAGATAACGTTATCGCTTACTTCGGTTATCGTCGTCGTCGTCGTCGCTCCTCGCCCTACCTAAAGAGAAGAAGAAGAGGAGGGGAGGAGAGGAGAAGAAGGGAAGAAGAGAAGAGGGGAGGGTTTAGGAAAGAAGAGGGCCTTTTATATTTTTTCCGGATAGCCCGTTACATAACTTACCGTTCTTTGCGAGGAAGAGAGCATCGTTACTTTATTTATCTCTACCTCCTACGGCTTCCTGCGCCCGGTCTTTTATATCTAACTTTTCGCCCTTACGATATAGTAAAGACTAATAATAGTTATATTTTTATAAAATGTCGTTAAAAGTGGAGTACCTTAGTACGTAATTGCCGCTGCTAATATAGCACCTAAGTCTTAAAAGGGATACGTACTTTTAGTATCTTACTAATACGGGTACGTATCGTATTTACTAATAGTAGGGGTAGGTTATCTAACCTGTATATATTAGTTATTAAGGTATGTAGTCTGTTATCGACTAGGCTATATTATGCTCTAGCTAAGTAGGCTCTTAGTGCCCCTCTTATACTAATCTAGTATGCTAATTATATAAGTCTAACTAGGCTCGAGCCCTGAGTGGGTCTGGCTTAGACTAGGCCTGCGATACCTCCCCTAAGGCTAGGCAGGCTTAAAAGACTATCGTGATATTATTTCTTAGTGTTTAAGCTACTAAAGCCTCCCCTGTTCCTTAGTATAGCTAGATTTAGCTAGCGTACGAACTGCTGATGCTTGTTTAGCTGCAGACCCTTCGTGAGGCCGTCTGCGATTATATCTGCCGTGCCGATTTGCTATAGATTAAAGAAGCCTATCTGATGCCTCTAGATTATCTATTTATAGCGTAAATCGATATGCCTAGTGCGTGCCTTATTAAGCGGGTTAATCACGGCGAGCCGGGCGTTCTAACTGTTTATATATATTAGAAGAGGCCTCTTTTGTTCGTAGCTTATATTACGGATTATATCCGCGAGCTAGATCGTTATTAGGCTAGCGGGCGTTAGGGCTATAAATTCGGCCTCTATGCTGCTTGTTATAATTAGGGTCTAACGCTTAGATCGCCACGCGATCGGCCTACTAGCGAGGAATACGACGAACCCGGCCGTTAAGGCGCGGGTTGCCTAATTATCTGCGAACGATACGTCGGAATAGACGCGGAGTTAAAGGTCCTTGCTATATGCCGTACTACCTAGTGTGATGCTAAGAGAAGGCGTGCCGCGTAGATAGCGGAATAAATACTTTATCGCAGCTAAATAGGCATAAGTTAGATAGGAATTTGCCTCCGATAGTTTCTTCACGCTATACGTGATATCGGGCCTCGTGCCTAGGGCTAGCTAATTTAGGCTGCCTATGCGTTTCTGCTATATCGTGGCCTCTATCGCTATTTCGGCCTCTTTCTAATCGTGTGGAATCGTATACTTCGCGGGCCACGGCGTCTTCGTCGGCTTTAAATTGTCGGTATCGAATAGCTTAAGGATCTTACGGGTGAAGGAGGTCTAATATACTCGGATAGTGCGTGCCTCACGATTATAATCGAACTCTAGGCCTAGGAATTCCTAAGGCTCGCTAAGGTGCTTAATTTCGTATAAATCGTCGAGAATTTCGGCCTTATTATTAATCTATACTTACGTCGGTGCGGCAAGGAGGATATCGTCTATATAAAGAACGAGGAGACTGCCGTCGCTATAGTGATAAAGGCAGAGTTCGGAGTTAAGGGGTTCGAAACGGCGACTAGCTAGATCCTTAGCTATACGCTCGAACTACTATCGTGGCGACGCGCGATGCTTATAAAGAGCCCTTTTTAGGCGGCAAATATAGCCTAATTTGTCCTTAAAGCCGTGAGGCTATTCGACGAAAATATCTTTATTAAGTTTAGCGTTAATAAAGGTATTTACGATGTTAAACTTAGCCTATTTAAGGTCTTATATAGCGATAAGCGTGAGGAAAATACGAACGGACGATTAATACGCTACCGTAGTATAGAGGTCTTTAACTAGCCGATCTATAGGATTACGATCTCCGCGGATAACCTAGCGGGCTTTCGCTATCGGATCTGCGCCTTTAATAGGCTTCTCTATATATACCTAACGCCTAGGAAGGGTCTTTATATCGTGAGGCTTCGGCACGAGCTCCTAAGCGCCCTTTTAGTATAGTTTATTAAGTTCTTTATTTATCGCGGGCACCTATCGTTTATCGAAGTCGGGGAGTTTTTTCGCGGCACGATAATTGCTAGGGGCATAGCCTATAAAGGTTTCCGCAGCTAAGGCTAAGAGAATTATTATAAGCGCCTTACTAATATATTCGTCTTTATCGGCGAAGGTAACGTGCGGCGTAGCCGTCTTAACGATGCCTTTAGTAGCTAGATTAGCCTATACAAGCCTCTTTAATCTTCTCGTAGGTTTAGTGCCCTAGATCTCCTCGGATAAATAGCGCTTGCGGCGTTATATGTCGGTTAAGGTAGAAGAAAGTGTCGATACCTCGCGTATATATTAAGAGGGTTATTCGTCGGGCATTAGATCGGTTTATTAAAGCTATAGGGTACTAGCTAATTCGTTAGGATTATTACGATTATTATAATCGATCTAAAAGCTAGGAAGGCTTATAGATGTGGGCAGTAATTATGCCTCTTTATTAGCTTCTTTAGCTTCTTTAATTAACGGGAGAAGGGCATTTTCTTTAGAAATCGGGCGCGGTGCCTCGTTACCTCGATTAGGCGTGGCGTTTAGTAAGGGAAGGTGCGAAGGGTCTCTCTCGGGCGTTTTAAATCGCTCTTTTAATAGCCCTATAAATTCCTCTTTAACGCGCGATAAATTTAATAATCCGGCTATAGCAGTTAGATATTTCTTTAGTTATTACTTATTATTTGCTGTAAGTGCAAATAGTCGAAGGAGTCCTTTTTCCTCGGCACCGGATATTCTTATCTTTTTCTATTCCTACCGACCCTTCGAGGAAGGTATCTGCGAATAAAGGGTATAACGCTTCTTAAGCGATACGCAGAGGATTATCCGAAAAAAAAAAAAAAACGACTGTATAAGATAACTAGGTTAGCAGGGTCGTTAATTAAGGTTGCCGCCGCGGCTATCGTAGATATTATTATAACGTACCTTAGTCGTCGTCGTCGTCGTCGCCGCTGCCTGCCCTGCTAAAAAAGAAGAGGAAGAGAAGGAGAGGCGAAGAGAAGAAGGGAAGAAGATAAGAGGGGAGGGTTTAGGAAAGGAGAAGGCCTTTTATATCTTTTCTAGTTAGGTCGTTATATAACCTACCGTTCTTTGCGAGGAAGAGAACATCGTTACTTTATTTATCTCTGCCTCCTACGGCTTCCTACGCCCGGTCTTTTATATCTAACTTTTCGCCCTTACGATATAGTAAAAACTAACGATAGTTATATTTTTATAAAATATCGTTAAAAGTAGAGTATTACGGTATATACCGGCTATTACTAATAGACGAAGTAGGTCTATAAAGGGGTACGTACCGCTATATATTTTACTAATACGGGTATATTATATTACGAGAATGCGAGTAGAAGTATATAGAAACGATATAATATCTTAAGTCTTATCCGAAAATATAGTCGGGACCTATATCCTTTTTTAAAGTAGCGAGTACGGAATATAACGCCCCAATCCCCCTACTTAGATATATACCTATAACTATTCTATAACGACCGTTTCCTTTTTTAGTTTTTAGCCCTTATTAATAATACTAATACCCACTTTCTAAGTATATATAAGGGAGGCATTTTCCTATACACGTATACGTAATATACCCCCTAGCTTATAAGCTTATTTAAACGTATCTAATAAGCTTAAAAATTATTTTTAAAAATCGTAAGAATAAATTATTTAAACCCTTAAGAGAAAAAAACGTAGGAAAAGACTATAGGTACGTATCTTTTGCACCTCTAAATTAGTTAGGCTAGATAAGTTATCTAGGGCGGGTATAGAAAGCTCCTCTCTTTTCCTTTCTCTCTTTTCTCTTTTCTTCCTCCTTTATCCTTATCTTCTTCTTCTCCTATAGTTATTTTTTTATTTTATATAGCTTTCTTTAGAAAAGACTATAGATCTTATAAGTAACTTAAGTCTTCCGTCCGCCCGCGATCGTAGTATCTAAGGGAGGTATCGCCTCCTTAAGCTTCTAACTATAGACCCGTCGATAGTATCGTTTATAACCGCACTAAGCGTAAACGTAGGTATTCGCCTGCGGATTTCTTATACTATAAAATAATATATTTTTCCCTTATAGGATTCTAAACGCTAAGCACTCTTAAAGCTTACCGTTAATATTATTCTTAGGGCTAAGATTACTACGTCGGCTAGGGACGTTTACCTTAAGATTTTACGCAATCTTAGATATTTTAGGGCGATTATTATTTAGAGTCGTGGCACGCGGAACTTGCCGCCTTACCTTAAATACCGTCGCCCATATACCGGGGCTTACCCTTTTTAGCGTTACGCCTCTCTCCTTAGCTTTTAGTATAGCGCCTACGCTAGTTACGTTTAGGCTAGATAAGGACGATACTGCTCTTTTTAGCGTGCCGCGTAAGCGGTCGGTTCGATAAGTTAACTAGCTATTACTATTCCTAACGATAATAATATTATTAAGGATAGAGAAGTAATCGAGATAGAGGATACTCTAAAAGCTAAAAATAAGTAAGATAGTTTTTTATTAGGTTTATACTTTAAATACGCTATATACTAGCCTGCCGGTATATTATACCCCTACTACCTAACTCCTGCTTAGCAAGCTTAGGTTATAGCAGAGAAGACCTATCGGTTAAGAGGAGGTATCTAGACCTTTAGATAGTGGAAACGTTTACAGGTAGTAAATATAGAAGAATAACGCCTGCGTAAATATATTAAAAATAAAAGGAAAAAAAAAAAGATAAACGTTTTTCCTAGCTAAGACTTTTAAGTATAACTCGGATTAGATAGAGCAGACTAGGCTTATAACTATTATAAGGATACGAGTCGAGGTATCTAGAAACGATATAGTATCTTAAGTTTTATTTAAAAACGTAGTCGGAACCCGTGTCCTTTTTTATAATTAGGAAATACGTATAATAACGCCTTAGTCTTACCTATCCGATATCTGCCTCTAACTATTTTAATAGCGACTATTTCCTTCTTTAGGTTTTTAGCCCTTATTTATAAGGCTAATACCTATTTTCACGGTATAAAGGAGGCATTTTCTTATGCACGTATACGTGACATACCCCCCTTAGGCTTATAAGCTTATTTAGAAGTATCTAATAAGCCTTAAAAATAACTTTAAAGATCGTAAGATAAGATTATTAAAACCTTTAAGAGAAAACTCGTAGGAAAAGACTATAGGTACGTATCTTCTATACCTATTAAATTAGTAAAGCTAGCTAAGTTATCTAGGCATAGTATAAAATGCCCTTTTCTCTTCCTCTCTCTCTCTTCCTCTTTCTTCTTCCTTTATCCTCTTCTTCTTCTTTCGCAGGCAGTTTTCTAGTTATTCCTTCACTTCTTCCTTTTCCGAGATAGATATTATAGGTCCTTAAGACCTAGGTATGCACGGAAGATATCGCCTTATTAAGGTTCCGATAGCTTATCCTCGGATACTAGCTATAATAATAACCTTATCTATTAACGTAAGTCTCTGCCTTAAATTCCCCGTATTCCTAATACTTAGAAATAATATAAAATACCTTTTTAGGATATAAAGCGTCGTGCGCTTGCTATGCCCGCGGTTAGCGTGATACTTTAAGCTAAAATCACGGCTATACTATAACTTATAGTAAATTAAGTTTTAAGAGATAATAGATACTTTCGCTCGCTTCTAGTTTAAAGCCGTGGTGCCGAGAACGCGACTTTATGCGAAAAATACTCTCGTCTACGTATACGCGCCTATCCCTTTAAGTTATATATTTCGTTGCCCGGTTTCTAGTATAGTGCTTATAGCTTATACGTTTAGGCTAGATAAGGTTATTATTACTTATTATAGTATCTAATCGAAACGGCTAGGTCGACGGGGTTAGGGGGGTTTACGATCGCTAATAACGATAAAATTACGGAGAACCGTGAGATTATTAAACTTAAAGATACTATAGATATTTAAGATAGAGACGGGTAAATAGTTCTCCTATTACTATAATATCTAAAGCACGCTACGCGCTAGCTAGCTTTAATACCGTACTTATATCCCCTAACTCGGGCTTAGCAAGCCTAGGTGAACGCGGAGAAGAGACGTTAGTAAGGAAATAAACTAGTCCTTTATATAGAAAAGATAATATTAGGTAGTAAATACGAGAGACAGCGACTATAATAATAATAATATAAAATAGTAAATAAAGTAAACTTTATAATAATAGAGGGGAACTATATAAACGACTAGCGTATTAGGCAAATTTATCTTAAATCTAAGTTTATTTTAAAACTTCTTAAATAATTATCCTTAAAGAGGTTTTATAAAATAATCTCTAACCTTCGCGGAAGTTTATATCTAAGCGATCTTTATATAATTTGCTTAAATATCGTATTATAACTAATACTAATAGATATTAAAATATCGTATTTTAGTTAATAGCTTTAATATAATTAGTAATATATAGTATAAAAGTATAAGGTTTAAAATAAAGTTGCAATTCCGTTTAGTAGAGTTTTTACTATAAGTCCTCTCTAAGACTTTACTTACTATATACGACTTTTAAGATAGCCGTAAAGATAAGTTTAATAGCTAATTCTTACTTAGTTTTTCCTCTCTCGAGGGAAACTAAACTGCACTATATACTTAGTTATAACCGCTCCCTCGTCTTAAGCGCCTTTTATAGTTCTTATCCTCGGAAGCTCTCGGGAGGAAGGAAAGGTTTTAAGAACTATTTAATTCTACTTAGGATAAGTCCTTAATAGTATTTTATCTTAGCTTCGCGTTTATTTTCTTTCGGCTTAACTATTACCGCCGCTAAAGTACGATTCTACTCGTATATAATCTTAAAAGCTTAACGAATACCGCTAATAGCTCTATTGCTCGCCGTAGGCGCCCCCCGGGAGGGCCGCCGGAGGCAGGTTAGGGTTAGGGTTAGGCCTGCTGCAGGCACCCCCCGGGAGGGCGCCGAAGGCGGTTAGGGTTAGGGTTAGGGCTAGGGTTAGGGTTAGATATTATATATATTAATTTCCGGGTTCTGAACACTGTCTTTCAGTATATAGAAAAAATAGGATTATTAGTTTAGTTACTTAGTCTCTCTTTTAAAAAGAAAATAAATAAATATATTAAGTTATTACTTATTTTTCTTTTATATTTTTAATAGTAGGATATATATATAAAAAACATATAAATAATTTAACGATTATAATACTAGCTTTTATAATATATTTAGCGTAATATAATACTATTTATAAATTAATGCTATATATTATTATAGAAGGAAAGAGTATAATAGAGTTATAAGATACCTTAAGCAAGCGCAGCAGATACCTACCGGGCGTGACTTCCTAGGTAACTTATATCTTTAACTAATATAAGGGGATCTCTCGCTGCAAGGCGGTAAGCTAGATAGTAATTATCTATTAGGAAAACGATAGTAACTTAGTTTTATATATAAAGATAAGAGAAATAAGAGGAAGGAAGAGGGGAACTACTTAATTAGACCTTTAATATCTTAAAATAACTACTTAAATTAGTAACTTATTATAAAAGGTCTAAGGTTTAAAAAAAGTTATAATTCTATTTACTAGAGTTTTTGCCCTAAGTCCTCTCTAAGACTTAACTTATATATTATAACTTTAAGATATCTGCGAAGACAAGGTTAAGGTTAATTCTTACTTAATTCCTTCCTCACTCGAGGGAAACTAATTATACTATATACCTCGTAATAGCCTATATCCTATCTTAATTACCTTTCTTCTTCTAATCCTCGGAAGCTCTTAAGAGAAGAAATATTTAATAAAAGCATTTGATTAGAAACTTATAAGCCCCTATTAGCTCCTAAGCTAAGGCTAATACGTGGTTTTTTTCTTTAGTATATCTGCTACCGCCGCTAAACTCTCTATATACGAAATATCTTAATAATATAACGCTATATCTTCGTTTACGTTAGCAGTATAGTTAGCCTAATCTTCTTATACTTAAACTATTCTCTAATCGCTATATCTTACCGATAAGACTTAATATATATATGCCTAGACCTAATAAAGAAAATAATAGTTTAGTTACGGACGCTATATTATATTTCCGGTCGATATATACCTTAAACTTACTTCTAGTTACCTCGTTAAGACCGATAGTGAAGAAGATTAGAAATATTAGCTTAACGAAGATAAGCTCCTCCGATTTCGGGCTTAATAGTATTAAAATAACTAGAAAAAAAAACATTACTCGCTAACTAGGCCTTAAACGACTCTTATAAGATTACGGGCGGAGGATAAACTTAGTTTAGGTTATAAGACTATAGGCTTCTTTTAAGCTAAAGAGCCTGCTATATCTCCGAATACGACCTATTTCCTTACGCTTTATAAAATAATCGCCTCCCTAAATAATAACCTAGCTAACGAAGTAGTAGTTAGTCCGCACTTAAAAACGCGTAGTAATTCTGCTCTCTTATAAGTTATAACTAATCGTAAAAAATATATTACTAACGGCAGCTTTAGCGAAATTCTTCCCTCCCCCCCCCTTTCGTCTTATACGATATTAATAAAGTATATCTTAATACTTCTATCTTTATCTTTCTAAATAAACCCGTTTTTAACGTTCTGATACTATTAACCCTAAACGCGTATAGTATATACTTAAGCGCCTTAATTATTAGTCCTAAACTATAACCTTACTTTAAGACGTATATTCCGACCTCTTAGCTAGACTTTTCGGCGCTTAAGAAGGCTCTCTCTAAGGATATACTACCCGGAATCGGAAAGTGATACCTATCTATATTAGAGCACGACTATCGCCCTCTTTACTATAACTCCGGGCACGCCTAATATACTTTAAGAGTAGCTTGCCGATATTATTTAACTATAAAGCTAGATCCTTTATCTCCTATACTCTCCTACCCGTGATACCGATTTATATCCTAATATTATTTTATTAAAGGTAACCGCCTTTCGAAATAACAGTTTATCTTAGGATTTTTAAACTAAGCGGTAAGGCCGCTTTAGAACCCTTATCGTCACGCCCTAATAGGACGACTTATAATCGTAAAAAGAGTAGGACTATCTTAATCCCCTTAATATCCCTAAACGTGTCACGCGTACGAGACTATTATTCTTTTTAATAAACTATATATTAACTCCCGTTTATATACGAGTTTTTTAATAAAGCTATACCCTTTTTAATAAAAAAAAACGTATCCGAAGTCTATTTAAACTTTTCCCGCGTTCCTATATATAAGTTATATATTACCCTTCTAATAATATCTTACCCTAATAATTAACTATTTTTTAGCGTTCTATATTTTCCGACGAGTTTTTCGATTCTCTTCTCTTTCTTTAAGATAAAAAAAAAGTAAGAGTCCTCCCTTATATTATCTCCGCTCTTTATAATATAAAGATCTATAAATATTCTAATCCTATTTTATATCTTCCCTTACCACGTATATATTATCTATTACGCCCGCAAGTATAGCTAAAAATCGTAAACCTTCTCCTACTCCCCCGAACTTAAGTAACCTAATTAACTTAATATCTTACGCCTTTTTACCCTCCCCTTATAACGCGACGGATATATCCTATACCTCTCCTCTCTCGCTTTTTGCCCCGATACTTATAAAGCTCCGTAAGAAGTATAATATTAAAGAGGCCGTATCGTCTACTATTCTTGCCGCCGTTAATAACGCTATCCTGCCCTTTACTAAAGGAAGCGGAGATATATATACTAGTCTCCTTACCTATACTATTAGGGATATACTATATCGCGTTAGATACGATCGCGCGCGGCACGTCGACGACCTCTATAATAAACGATAAGATTACGGGTTTATAACGAATCCGCCTCGCCGCTTATCTCCTCCTAACGTCGAATCTTCTCTAACAGCCCCCCCTACCTATACTGTTAAGCTAACGGCCCGGAACTTAGTATAGTTTATTAACATAATATCCGTCCTATTACGCTTATAATATTAACCTTGTTTTATCCTTCCTCTCTCTTTCTACTCGTTATCTTACCTTATATAATATATTTCTTTTCTATTAAGCGCCTCCTACCCCTCGCTACTGCTATTAGTCACTATAATTCTTATCTTTAATATGTATATATTATAGAAAAAAAATGCTAAATTATATAAGTAATATCTTACCTTATATATACTATTAAAATATCCTATCTTAACTACTTTTATAGCCTGATCCTTAGAAGCCCTCGCGAGAAGAGAGCCGTTAAGCGACTATTTAAACAAACCCTATATCAGCCCCTTATAGCTCCCTAGGTAAGGGTAACGCTAATTTTTTTTTTCCTTAGGCATCTCAGCTATCGCCGCTAAACTATTACCGTAGTAATCTTAATCCTACTATTATATATATAATAAGGAAGGAGTATTAAGAAATAAGGAAAGAAAATAATAGAGGATTATAGAGCTATTATAGCTATTATATATAGAATAGACAAAAGGGAAAGAATAAGCAAAAAAATAAAGGGAAAGCGAATAATCGTTAAGCTATGCCTTATAAGCTATTTATAACGAATTATATATCTCTTATTTCCGTCCTCTTAGATACGGGGGCACGTATCTAGGAGCTAAATAAGCCGGAATCTTAGTCTTCACGGATTTAGCAGGTATCGTTTTTAAGACCCCCGGAGTCTAGGCCTTAGGCCTTTCTAGTTTATATTTCTCCCTTAGGACTGCGGCTTTATTCCTTATAACTATCGACCTCTTACCTAGTTTAGAAAGTCTTATTATTATAACTCCGGGGGTCTTCGCCTTAAACCTGCTAACTAGGTTCTTCCTTATTATAATAGCGGTTTTTTCCTTTATAACTGCCGACTTACCGTCTAGTTCGGAAGATTTCCTTTCTTTAACTACTAGAGTCTTAGCCTTACGAGTATTAACTAGGATCTTCGTAGTTTACGTCGCGGGTTCGTTCTTTGCGACTCCGGACTCTTCCTTTATATTAGAACGTATAGTATTTATAGCCGCCGTAGTCTCCGGCTTAGGCGTGCCGACCTCGTTCTTCGTAATTATAATCCCGCCTTCGTTCTTCTCGACTGCGGACTTATCCTCTAGTTTAGAACGTATAGTTTTTATAACCGCCGTCGTCTCCGGCTTAGGCGTATCTACCTCGTTCTTCGTAGCTATTATCGCGATTTCGTTCTTTTCGACTCCGGTCTTCTCCTCTATTAGTATCGTTGCCGTATCCTCCCCTCGTAAATCGTTTATAGCTCTATCTTCTACCCTACGCTAGTCGGTAAGCATCGTCTCTGCCGTCGTTATCTTTAAGG
The DNA here is from genome assembly GCA_003339415.1 of Ophiocordyceps camponoti-saundersi (nom. inval.). Classification (NCBI taxonomy): domain Eukaryota; kingdom Fungi; phylum Ascomycota; class Sordariomycetes; order Hypocreales; family Ophiocordycipitaceae; genus Ophiocordyceps; species Ophiocordyceps camponoti-saundersi. Next base: position 12,747 of record PDHQ01000600.1, read on the forward strand.
CTCGTAGGCGATAGTCTCGAATTTCCACTATATAATAATTATTATAAGAGGGCTTTCACTATAAAAGGTAGCAAATAAGCATAATATAGTCGGTAAGTATAATAATAAAGAATCTAAGCTACGCTATCTAGCTACTTAAGCTGCTAGCTCGGTTACGTAAGTGCCGAGAACCTAGATATCTAGCGCGAGCTATAATTTAAAATCTCGTATATTATTAAGTATAACTATATAACTCGTTACTTCTCGGTTTATAGTTAAAATTGTCCGATACCTCCTAATACTATATATACCTAATCTAATTCTAATCTATAATTTTAGACCTCCTATTTAGATAACTTTAACTCGTTTTCTATAAACTCTATTTATAGTCTTTTACTTACTCTTTCTCTAACCCCTATATTCTGTACCTTAAAGCTATTAATCTTAAGTTCTAAGATATACTCGGTATCTAAGCAAATAATTATTATTACTACTTAAAATATTTATTTATTATATAACTATATATTATCTTATACTATATAAAAGAAATACTATATTTATAGCTAAAGATAAGAGAAATAAGATAATAGAAGATATAAACCGCTATATTAAACTCTTAGTATTCTAAAATAATTGCTTAAATTAGTAGCTTCTAGCGAAAAGGGGTAAGGTTTAAAATAATATTATAATTCCGTTTAGTAGAGTTTTTGCCTTAAGTCTTCTCTAAGACTTAACTTACGATTTACGACTTTTATAATATCTATAAAGATAAGGTTAAGAGCTAAATTTTATTTAATTCCTTCCTCTCTCGAGGGAAACTAATATACGCTATATACCTAAGTATAGCCCCTATCCTATCCTAATCACCTTCTATTTCCTAATCCCTAGAAGCCCTTAGGGGAAAAAAAAAAAAAGAGTTTAAAGAAGCATTTAATTAAACCCTGCATAAACCTCTCACACTTCCCTAGCTAGGACTAACACGTTTTTTTATCGTAAACTCGGTAATATTATTATAGTCGTTAGGGTTAAACTATATATTATCGTATACTATAACCTTTTATATTAGACTAACTATTTTAATATGGGAGGTCTATTACCGTAGTCTTTAACTAAGTTAAGGCGGAATCTCTAGCTATATCCTCTAGGCGGGTAAGACCGTAAGCTAAATAGTAAATTTCTATAAATAAGGTTATTAAAAGTCGAGTTTTTATATAATAATAAGAGAAATTATAGGAATAATATTAGGAATAATTTAATTAAGTTCTTAAGGTCTTATAGCAAATATCTAATATAGTAATCCGCTATATAAAGGGTAAGGTTTAAGGTAAAGCTATAATTCCGTCCGCTAGAGTTTTTGCTATAAGTCTACCTAAGGCTTAATTTATAATATACGATTTCGATAATATATCTAAAGAAGAGCTTTAGGGCTAATTACTTGCCCGATTTCTTCCTTACTTAAGGGAAACTAAACTACTCTATATACTTTAAAAAAACTATTTAATTAAGTGTGAAAAAAAAAACTTTAGAATAAGTATTTAAATTAGTAATCTATAGTATAAAGGTATAGGATTTATAACGAAGTTAT
>PDHQ01000601.1:0-14280 GCA_003339415.1 Ophiocordyceps camponoti-saundersi (nom. inval.)
ATTAATAAACCGTATTTTGTCGGCATATTTTCCAGCTACGCACAATTTTTTTATATATATATAAAAAAATAAGAAAATAAGCCCAGCCGACAAAATGCTAGAATAAAAATTCGAATTTTTCTGCGCAGCGCGCAGCGCGCAGCGCGCAGCGCGCAGCGCGCAGCGCGGAATTTATTCCCGCTAGGAATAAATTTAAATTCCCGCTAGAAAAATTCATAAAAAAAATTAGCCACAGCACAGGAATAATATTCCTATTTTACATATAGAGATAGGTCTATCTCTATATATAAAATACATATATAGAATAAAATTCGATTTTTTTTTTTGAAAAAATCTAAAATAAACCTAAAAAAAATCTTAATGGGAAGTTTAATATATTATTTATCTTGTGGGAATTACAAATTCCATTCTCAGCGTGATACAGGGAGTTTATTGTCACTAAATTTTCTTCCATTGAAGATATTATTATACCGTTCTTTAAAAAATATCCTATATTAGGAGTAAAGGCTCTAGATTTTTAAAAATTTAACCAAATAGCCGGTATAATAAAAGTTAAAGGTCATCTAAGTTTTTCTTATCTAAAGATAAGAAAAACTAGTTTCTTAATAATTAAATTAATAAATTATTAATAAACAACCAAATCAGGGCACGGCTCCGATTTTTGGAATATTTCCAAAAATACGCCGTCGAACAGATAATATCTTTAAGAGAAAAAATTAATACAAAAATCCTTCCTTTCAAGGTATAATTACTAATTTATTTCTAGATTCCTATCTAGAAATAAATTGGTTTCATAAAGCTTTAGCTTTATGAAACTAGCGAAGCAAGCACTTTATTTCTAGTCGCAACCCTCCGGGTTGCAACCTAAATTCTCCATGGAGAATTGGTCGGTTTATAATTTTATTAGGTGTTTATATATATTATAAACTACGAGTACAATTGAGATTTAGAATATCCCAACATAGTAGAGATATTCGATTAATGGAGAAAATCGTAGAATATTTTGGGGCTTCTTATCCCTAGCTTTTTTTTTTCGCCACGCATATTTTTTGTCTACGACAAAAAATCAGCAGGCGAAAAATTTGCAGACTAAGAGTCTGCTTCGCTAGGGAGGCTTCGCCGGAAAGATATACAAATACGCAGGCGGGGGATAATATTCCCGTCTGCAATTAGGGCGGTTTAACCCGCCTACAATTTATGACTTTTCACATATTACTAATATTGTAATTCCATTTTTAAATAAAAACCCTATTATTGGTATAAAACTTTATGATTATCTTGACCCCCACATCACTTCGTCCGATGTGGGGGGGGGGGGGTGCCGCTATGCAGCCTTTATGTCAAATTCGTAGTTTAATCATTAATCGTTCTCATCTTACGGGGGGAGGTTTATATATATATATAAACCGAATTGTTATTCTATATATGTCTATATAGAATAACAATTCCTAATAGTCCCGAGGGTATAAATTCAATTAGAGAGATAAAATCAGGTATGGTATGAATAAGGATAGAAGTTTTAAGATAAATAACCATTCTTAGTATAAAATACCAATATGAATCAATTGCAGCAAGATAAATTTTACTTAAATGCATAATCAAAGATTCTTTAGCTATCTAAGTCTATTTACTTTAATGATGATAGTATTAGTTACAGGTAGCAATTATTTAGTTATGTTTGTCGGCTGAGAGGGTGTTGGTGTTTGTTCATACCTATTAGTTAGTTTTTGATTTACGAGAATAGCCGCTAATCTAAGTTCTATAGCTGCATTTTTAACTAACCGTGTAGGAGATTGTTTATTAACAATTGGAATGTTTGTAATATTATGGAGTCTAGGTAATTTAGATTATAATGTAATATTCACAACAATTGCTTATATAAATAAAAATATTGTTACAATCATTAGCATATGTTTATTAACTGGAGCTGTAGCTAAAAGTTCACAACTTGGACTACACATCTGACTACCTATGGCGATAGAGTATTAGTCGCGAATGGCGGTGTAGGCGCAGGAATAAAATTCTAGAGAGCGAGAGCCTCTCGCCACCTTATCCTAGGATTAGGCAAATTTTTAATTAAACATATGTCTAATCCCAGCATATTTTTCTATAGTAGATAGAAAAATATGCTGGGATAAGGGACTATTAGGAATTGTTATTCTATATAGACATATATAGAATAACAAGGCGGCTTCGCCGCCGGGACTCTTAGTCCCTCCCTTATCCCAGGAATAATATTCCTGGGATTAGTTTAAATAAAAATAGGAATTTTATTCCTGTAGGGACCAACAAGATGGCCATAGTTTGTCCCTATATCCCTAGCGCAGCTAGGGAGGGTTTTCTATCTATACATATGTATTTTTTAATTTATTAATTTATAACTTTTTTATATATTAATTTTTGCTATAGGGCCAGTAGCCCTTATCCCTATTTTCCTACACAGGGCGGTTTCAGAATATTAGGCCGGAAAATGTGCAGGGATAAGGCACAAGGGATTATAAGTCGCCAAATATGCGGTAAAATACCCTACTACTACTACTAGAGCGGGACAGGTTAATCCCTCGCTATGGATTTCATTTCATTTCATTTAATTTCATTTCATTTCATTTCATTTCATTTCATTTCATTTCCTAGCGGGGATCAATTCCGTCCTCTATAGCTGCAGCTATAGAGCTCAGCTATTTAAGATATACATGTCTTAAATGCAGCTAACTCTACTCAGCTCTAGTAATTTATTAGTAATTAAGTAATTATTAATAAATTGCCTATGTAAAGACGAAAATCTAGAAACATAGTAAGAAATAAATCGAATATGTTTTGTATAATTTATTATTTTTTCTCTCCATATTTATAGCTCTAGCTCGGCTTCTACAATCTAGGGTTGTAGCTCTATAGGGTGACCTAGAGATCTGTCGAATTTCTAGGGAATATTATTCCGCTAGCGGAATAAGTTCGCTAGCGGAATAAATTCGCTATACATAGCGGTAATAAATTCGCTATACATAGCGAATTTATTCCCGCCGTCACACCCAGCTGCGAAATATAAATATATATGCGTGCATAAAAAAATTTTTTTTTTCTAAATTATAGGGTAAAATCTGGCTAGCCCTATACTATTCAGGAAAATTCCTTGAGCGATGGATGGATTGATTTCATCCGTCGTCCTATAGAAGCGGTAATACTAGAGGGGCACATTTTTCTAGTAGTAGTAGAGGTATTTACCGCATATTTTTCTGCGCAGCTTCGCTACCAGAGGGGACTTCTAATCCCTGCACGACTAATCCCAGCTGATTTTTCTATCGTAGATAGAAAAATATGCTGGGATAAGGCAGGGACTCAGAGTCCCGAATTGTTATTCTATATATGTCTATATAGAATAACAATTCCTAATAGTCCCTTATCCCTGCGTAGCTGGGATTAGTCTTCCTACGCAGGGCGGTTTCAGAATATTAGGCCGGGAAATATGCAGGGAGACTTAGTCGGGACAAGGAAGCTGCGCAGAAAAATTAGCAGCTCGGTATACCGCGAAGCAGAATATTATTCCTGCAGCTCTCCCCTTCGGATCGGAGGCATATTTTGGGAATATTATTCAGCTCTACAAAATAGCAAGCAGCAGGAATATTATTCCCCTTTTTATGAATTTTTTTTTTTTCTTGTGCGGTATTTTCTAGAGCTGTGAAGGCGCTTCGCGGTATACCGAGCTAGAGGGGACTATAAGTCTGCTTCGCTAGGGGAATAATATTCCTCCTAGAGCTAGAGGGTTATATTTATATATAAATATAACCGAATTTATTCCATAAATTCCTAGAGTAGAGCTTAATTTTTTTTTTCTCCGCAGGCTAAGCCCTCCTATTTTTTATGCGCATTTTCCCAGCATATTTTCCTGCTATGCAGGAAAATCAGCTGGGAAAATCTGCGTGGAAAAACGTGGAAGGCTCTACTCTGCTGCTGGTATTACGGATTAACCCCTCTAGAAAATACGGCCACCAGGAGAGCTATAAAATAAGGGAGGCAAGGGTGACGGGAGCCTATAGCCATCCTAAAACTAGCTATGACTCTCTGACTCTTGCAGTTGTGGAAAAAATAATAATAAAAGGAGGGACATAATTAATTAATACCTAAATAACTAGCGCCACTTATTTAAACTCTAAGGGGGGAATAATATTTCCCCTCCCTCCTCAGTAGTTTAGGTATGGTGGTGGTGGCGCTGGCCACAAAAAATAAACCAAATCCACCCCCATAGTAGTGTGTGATCTCCTAATGATATGCAATAACAATAAAATTAACCTGTAAAAAATTAATGTGGTCATTAGAAGTTATAAATATATCATATGAAAATACAAATAAGCTAATTAACCATTCAGGTTGCTTAACCCCTAAAAATTTAATACCCGCAACCTGTCCGGCTCTACTAAATGAAGATAGCATAGAAATGCGACAAAGTCAGCCAGCTATAATATTATGTAAAAAAGATCCTGCAGCTACAGCTCTATCTCTAGGAAAATCAGAATATTGCGGGTCAGATTCTATTAGTCCATTAGCAAGATCCGTCCTGGATAAAGGAAAGGGGGCGGCTAACGCTAGCGCTAACGCTGCGGGGGACAATAGTGCTAATTTACAAGAAATTATCATAAAAGGCCAAGAGGCCAAAACCCAAGCAATTGTTTCAAGTATAAATAAAACCATAGATTCTGTAAATAAAGCAGAAGCTTTAGAGGGTAAATTACCAACCGGAAAAAAACATCTCAATAGTCATTTAAATGATCTAAAAGAGAAATACTCTACATATTTTAACGAAGAGACTGGTAATAGTACCACAACGGAATGCTTAGGGCGATTAAGAGACCATCTCTCGATAGAGAAATGAGGACATAAGGAGAAACTAGAAAGTTTTAAACTAATTGAAGAATGTAAACCTACATCTTCTATACTGGAAACGGAATATAAGCTACCGGAGCCTCTTAATAGTTATTTAAATAGACCTGACATAGAGGGTTCTAGCACAGGGGTTAGCAGCAGCTATAGCCCAGGGTATCCTAGTGCAGAGGGTTCTAGCTCTAGTACAGGGGTTAGCAGCAGCTATAGCCCAGAGTATCCTAGTGCAGGGGGTTCTAGCTCTCCAGGGCTTAGCAGCAGCTCTAGCACAGGGGTTAGCAGCAGCTCTACTACTACTGCTACTACTACTACTACTAACCGGGTGGGGAATAATATTTCTCCAGGGGAATATTATTGCCCTAGCACAGGATCTACTTCTCTAAAGCGGGAATTATCTATATCAGACTACAATACTTCATCATCACCACCATTAAAAAAACCATCACCATCATCTGTTTTAGAAGCTGTGGCTAAGAGCAGAGGTGGCGGAGATAACGGAAGATCTACGGGTGGTTTTGGGGGAGCAAGTAATAATCCATCTGGTGGAGGAGGTGCTGCAGGTGGTAGTTCATCGTCTAATACTTCAGCTCGCTCATCATTTGATATTGATACAGACTTTTCAATTGATTGGGTAAATATAGATATAGAAAATGTCATGTTTATAGTGAAGATTATTATAAAAGTATTAAGAGTTCTAGGGGTCGAGATGGGTAATGATGATTTTTTTATGTAATGTATTAATATAATAGTAGATAGGTTTTACTAGTTGGAGGTTTATATATATATATAAACCGAATTTATATTCTATATATGTCTATATAGAAATAAATTCCTAAAAGTCCCCCCTGGAGCTGGCGCCAGAGAGCTGCAGCAATATATATGCGCTAGCTGCTCTCTCTGTTCTTATTCTGCAGCAGGGTTTTATTTATCTATATGAATTTTTTTATATGGGTATAGCTACCATACCATACCGGGGAAGCCCATACCGGCAGGGACTAAGAGTCCCGGCGGCGAAGCCGCCTTGTTATTCTATATATGTATTTTATATATAGAGATAGACCTATCTCTATATGTAAAATAGGAATAATATGAATTTTTTATAATTTATATTAATTATAAAAAATCCGTTTTACTTTATATATATATATTATATAAAGTAAAACTCCCCTATATAGAATAACAATTCCTAATAGTGCCCGGCGAAGATTATGAATTTTTTATATAATAGAGTAGAGCCATAAAAAAATTCGGTTTTCCTGCATATTTGCCCTGCATATTTGCTTATTTTTCTAGCGGGCCACTTCTAGTAGAAAAATTTTTTATGAAAAATTTTTTAGCCGCTCAGGTACCGGCACCGATTTTTTTTTGGGGGGGGGGGGGACTCTTAGTCCCCAAAAATAGCGAGTCTCCACTAGAAAAATTAGAAGTCGCCAGGGTAAAATACCTCTAGAGCTAGTAATTACCAATGAACCTTTCATAGGATTATATAAAGAGGGGTGGGTGGGGGTACTTCGTAGGCAACTAGCGGGGTAATAAATTATGGAGGGAGGGAGGCGAAGGAAGGAAGCGGCCCTCCTCCACTTTAGCAAAGTATTTGTCTATTTCATATAAATTATTATAAGTTTTAATTAGTTATTTAGGTAAAATAAAATGCCGTAACGACTCGGGTGTTAACGGCTAAAGCTACTTCACTTTTATTTTCTGAGGTAGTCAGGCCGTCGATAATTTATTTTATCGCTACAGGCTGGTTCACCTGGGGGTGGCTGCAATGCTGCTTAATGTACAGTCGGGGGCTAATTTTATTAGTATTGCTTATCATTAGATCGATCACACAATCCATCCTCTATGGTGTTTTTCTTTCCTATGTTACATATCAGCCTGCGGGCTTAGTTATTTATAAAAATATAGCCTTGGGAGGGGCCTACACCGGTATCAGCCTTAATACACGCAGCTACGATGGTAACTGCTGGCGTATACCTGCTTATCCGCTCATCTCCATTAATCGAATATAGTAGTGTTGTTTTACTTTTATGTCTATGGTTAGGAGGTGCAACAACTGTATTTAGTTCCCTTATAGGATTATTCCAACAAGATATAAAAAAAATTGTAGCTTATTCCACTATGAGTCAATTGGCTCGAGAGTGTCACATTCATTTAATTACACTCAGGTATCAAACTATATGCGTAAAGCTCATAGTTAAGAATTTCTATAAAATTCTTAAGATGATTAATTCGCAGATAACCAAAGCTCATGGCTATTTATTAAATAGTCATATTAGTTATAATCTTTTTAATTCACTTCTCATTAATTGATTGTACTATTACACATTTATATCTGTAATTATGTCAGTAAAGTGGAAGATTCTAATTATAAGCAAGCAAGTAGGAATCTCAGAGGCCATACGTTTGATATTAGTCTTCGTTAAATTAAGAATAATTCATTTAACAATAGTATCATTTATCCTAAGTAGATATTTATATATTTACTTTATGTCTTTTTCAATTATTAGTAGTATTATTGGTATTAGAAATATCCACACTAAAAAAGGATCTAATTCACATAACAAAAATGGCGGGACTCAGAGTCCCGACTTATCATTTCACCAATGGTTAGCCGGTTTAATAGATGGAGACGGATATTTTTTATTAACAAAAAAAGGGTATAGTAGTTGCGAAATAACTATGGACGCCAGGGATGCCAAAGCATTATATGAAATAAAACATAAATATGGTGGAACGATAAAATGTATTTCAAATGCTTCTGCAGTAAGATATAAGTTAAGACATAAAAAAGGTTTAATCTCATTAATAAACGATGTAAACGGATTAATAAGAAATCCGGCACGATTATTACAAATGAATAAACTATGTGTAAAATATGGTATAGAACTAAAATATCCAGCCTCTTTAACCTTTAATGATGGATGGTTAAGTGGATTTATAGATAGTGATGGATCTATTTATTATAATGAAAGATCCGGACAAGTATTTATAAGTTTAACTCAAAAAAATAGATATTTATTACAGCCGTTAATTGAAATATACGGAGGAAGAATTGATATACTTAGTCCAAAAATAGAAGCATTTAAATATGTTACCTATAGAAAAGCTGAGTTATTTAACTTAATAGATAATTATTTTACCAAGTATCCTTTAAAAACAGAAAAAATGAAAAGAGTAAATCTAATAAAATCTTTCTATTTACTAAGAATACATAGAAAAAGTCAAGAGATAGACAAATTTAATGAATGAATTAAATTCAAGGATAGATGGGAAAAATACCAAGATTAATAAAGAAATGGTCCAAAATACATACTAGGCTTAAAGCCAAATATAGTATTTGCAATTAGGTATGATGGTGATAGCTATAGGTTTATCTTCTTATAATATTGCTATATTTCATTTAATAAATCATGCGTTCAAACAACTTTATTAGGGCGCATGTAAAATTTGACTAATTGCTGGGAAATACCCTATATAGGGATAATCAATCAATCAGCAGGGAAGTTATGTATATTGTAAAGACAACTTACTTAATTTTATGTATACTCCTGCTAGCGCTCCTAGGGAGTTCTCGGAGCCGGAGCAGCATAAAAAAAAGTTAATAAGACATAAAACCTTCAACGACCATACGTCAAAAATATAGGACGTTATTATCCAGCAATGATGCATATATGCATGAAACTTACTTGTTTTTAATATAATGTGAATATAAATATTTAAGTAAACCTGCATATTTACATATTTTCTTATACATGGTCTTCTAGCTTATTTTAATCGATTTGCATGGATGCTTGTATGTTTTTCTGCATAAAAGTTAAAATAATGCATGCTTCGTTTTCATAGCAGGTATTTTTTGTAATAAATATATAATTACCAAAAATTAAGAGAGCTAAAAAAAATTCGCTAGTAGGCGGCTTCGCCGCCGTAGTGCTCTGATGAAAATTAGCATTAATTTTTCTAATAATCAATAGTTATTATAAGAGTAATTTTATTATTAATAAAATTACCTGCATATTTTACAGCTATGCTGGAAAATCAGCGGGTCCTTTATAAGCTTTTAGGCGGAGCCATAACCTATATTAAGAAATGGTCTAATAAACATAGGGATATGTTGTAGTAATTATACTTTATTTATGCGTATATTTGAAATAACTTTGACTCTTTAGGGGAATATTATTCCACACCCTCTGGGTAGGGAAACGCGAAGCGGCCTTGTAATTGCTAGTTGTTTGGACGGCACATTAAAGGAATATTATTCCAAAAATATGCCGTCCAATCCAAAGAGGTAATCATTTTAAGCGTAATATTGTATAATTAAAATTAAAATATCCGCCTATATTCTTAATGATTTTTGGTTAATTTACCGGAATATCCTCAACAATTTATATCATTATAATAAGTTTGAACTTATTAAGAGTAGTTTATTTAATTTAAGTTCAAATAGATTAATAAATACACCAATAAATGAATGCGTTACCTATTCACCCCTTATAAATAATACCAGCACTAGAACAGTAGGCAGTTGCCCTAAAGAGGAGCAGGCTAATTGCCCCTTGTCAGCTTTAGTAGTCCAGTAGTCCCGGAGGGGGGGGGGGGGCTTCGCCGTAAAATATTATACTAACATTGACGAAAAAAAATTACAGATTTTAAAGGAAAATAAAAGGAAATCAGGTATTTATCAAATAATTCAAAGATGCAACGGTAAAAGCTATGTGTCTTCTGTAGATATAAGGACGAGGCTTATGCAGTATTTTAGTAGAAAATATTTAATTAAAATCAGTGGTATGGTTATTTGTAATTAATTAATAATTTTAATATTTAATTATTAATTAATTGGTTTTATTTACTTTAGAAAATAAAACTAAAGCTTTGCTTAAAAATGGTTATCCAAAGTTTGATTTAAAAATACTTGAATATTGTGAGGAGACTTCTGTAATAAAAAGAGAACAGTATTATATAGATCATTTAAAGCCAGAATACAATATTTTAAAAACAGCTGGTTCAACGTTAGGTTATAAACATTCTAAAGAATCATTAACTAAAATGTCTGCAGCTAAACAAGGAAAAAAGCTTCCGGAAGAAGTTCGAGCTAAGTTAGGATCCCGCCTACTTCGTTGGACACATAAGGCTTTGAGTAGCAGGATTACCCAATCAAAGGATAGAAGTATTAAATAATTTTACAGGTGAAATAAAAGAATATGATTCTATAGGGCAGCTGCTTCAGACCTAGGAATAATTCATACTGTAATTTTAAATTATTTAAAGAGAAATCAAATGAAACCATATAGAGGAAAATACATATTTAAAAAATTATAAAAATACTATGTTTTATCTGCAGTAATTTGTTTTAAGGTATAAAGGTGTTAATATAACAAATGATAAAGGAAAAAATGTCGTAATATATTTAAATTTTCTAGTTAAAAACTAGAAAATGTGGAGTTATGCCTCCCCTGGAAAAAGGTGTCAGTTGAAGATTTGAACTTTTAAGTTCTCAAGCATTTTTTTTTTAATTATAAAATAATTAAAAAAAAAATACGTTTTTTTTTTTATACTTAGTATTAGTAAAAAAAAACTTAAAACCTAAGGATAGATATCCTTTAGTAGAGCTAAAAGACATATCGTTATATGACCTAATTCCGGTAAAATATATGTTTATAAGGTAGAAACTATGGAAAATAGGGGTATTTATAAAAATAAGCGTGAAGCCGCAGGATTTTATATGTACATATATGTCTATATGTACATATAAAATTATGAAAAAACTTAAACCCTAATGATAGAGAATGGGAAGGGTTATCTCTAACTTTTTTTATATAATAAAAAAAGTAACTTTAAAAAAAAAGTAAATAAACAGCGAAATTATCTTGATAATAGAATAGGAAGATACTTTAATTTGGTTAAACCAGGTGGTATTAAGACTGAGTTAGGAAATTTTTATTTTTGTAAACATCCTGAGTATTTACTGCGAAGCGCCCTGCGGGGCGCTTCGCTACCCAGAGGGTGTGGAAATTCTAAGAAAGCTTCAGGGATTATTTGCAGTTAATACATTAACAGGATTGGCCAAATATTATGCTAATAATAGTCAAGCTGGAGTGCTTCGCAGGGGTACAGTTAGACGTAATAGGAATAATAATACTATTACGGGAGGTTTATATATATATATAAACCGAATTGTTATTCTATATATGTCTATATAGAATAACAATTCCTAATAGTCTGCTCCGCTAGGGATGGAATTAAGTACATAAATGAAGATATATTTATTGAGCATTTTCCTGGAGGACTTTTTAACTTTTTTTTTTAATAATATATACATATTATAATAAATAAAAAAAGTAAATTTTATTTTATCTTATAATTTTTTAAATATAGTAATAAATAATTATAAGAAAAATAAAATTAAGTCCTGCTACCGAGTGTGCTTACATAGAAGGCACTTAATTTAAACTCAATAAAGAACAGTTGGCTAATCTTCCTGATAACCCTAAAAATTAAATGTCTATAAAGGATTATTATTCCTAGGCGCCGGGTCAGTAATTCACAGTGTAGTCGATAACCAAGATCTAAGAAGATACGGGGGATTAATATCTTTTTTACCTTTAACTTACACTGTAATCTTAATAGCTAGTCTAAGCCTAGTAGCTTTCCCTTTCATGACCGGATTTTACAGTAAAGATTTTATATTAGAATCAGCTTATGGTAAATCTACTTTTAGTAGTATAAACGTATATTATATAGCTCTAATAGGTGCAATCTTTACTACATTATATTCAGTAAAAGTTCTGTACCTTACTTTTTTTGCTAACCCCAATGGCCCAATAAATTACTATAAAAATGCCCATGAAGGTGATATCTTCTTAAGTCTACCTTTAGCAATATTAGCCATATTTTCAATATATTTTGGATACTTAACTAAAGAGATATTCATTGGGTTAGGATCTCTTTTCTTTATAGATAACAGTATTTTTATTAACCCTATACATGAAATATTAATAGATACAGAATTTGCTGTTAATACTTTGTTAAAGGTATTGCCTTTAATATTAACAGTATTATCGTGAGCATTAGCTACTATATTTAGTGAGTATGTTGCTAGTGTCATATCTAATTTTAAATTATCTAGTTTAGGTTACTATATCTATGGGTTTTTCAATCAACGTTTCTTGGTTGAATATTTCTATAATAAATATATAGTTAATACTGCTATAGTAATAGGAGGTCAAACAACAAAAATATTAGATAAAGGTAGTATAGAGTGAATAGGTCCCTATGGTTTAACGATATTATTAACTAGGGTAAGTAAAACAATTTCTAATTTGAGTAAAGGTCTTGTTACAGATTACGCTCTTTATATTCTTATTGGTATTTGTTTTATCTTATCTCTATTTATTTTTTCTAATGCATATGATGTATTAGTTAATAATATTGTAATATCTTGTGTATTAATTCTATTAAATATGAAATATATTTTAATATATTTAAGTGGCGCTTCACCTAATCCCGGCAACATATCCTCAGAACTAGGGCTGAGTATTATTCCTGATAGCTCTGGCCGGCCATAAGTATAAATTCATCCTTAGAGAGAACTATATAATCATACTGTAGTTATATTGACCTTAAATCTTTTATTTTTAACAATTATATAAGATGTTTTTATTTACAGAGCTGAGCTCTGCTGTAACCCAAAGGTGTGACTAGGGCTGCGTCCGTAAATATTGTTCGCAGAGCCTCTCGCCCACCTTATCCTAGGATTAGGCAAATTTTTAATTAAACATATATCTAATCCCAGCTACGCAGGGATAAGGGACTATTAGGAATTGTTATTCTATATAGACATATATAGAATAACAATTCGGGACTCTGAGTCCCTCCTAGTTTAAATAAAAATAGGAATTTTATTCCTCGAGGAATAAAATTCCTGCAGGCTCTGGCCTTTTCGTGCACAAAAAATTTTACATGAAAAATTTTTATGTCGCCAGCTCTAGCTCCTCTAGCTCTGCCTAAAAAATAGGGAATTTCATGCTACGCATAGAAATTCACGGCGGGGGACTCAGAGTCCCTAAAATTCCTGTTATACATATATATAACCCTCTAGCTCTAATAAAATTGTCTATGGTGACTACAGTAGCGCAAGTGCCAGGTTTTATATTTATCCCGTGACGGGGGACTCTTAGTCCCTAAAATTCCGTCCCATACTGCCGGGCTCTAGCTCACTTAAAAAAGTGAGACTAGGCTGTCGGTGATATATGTAGCGACAACACTGTGGCCATAGATTTTGCATATATATGCAGTATTATATATAAAGTAGTTTGTAACTCATTTAATTTAAATGGGAGCAGACCTCCCGATACATAATTATTAACCTATATAATTTAATTTAAATACATACACATAATATTATATAACTAAAAGTGTACACACATGATAATATTAGTTAGTACGACTAATCCCAGCTGATTTTTCTATCGTAGATAGAAAAATATGCTGGGATAAGGCAGGGACTAAGAGTCCCGAATTGTTATTCTATATATGTCTATATAGAATAACAATTCCTAATAGTCCCGCCGTCAAATAAAAAAAGGGGGGGGGGGGGGCTTCACCCCCCCTATTTTTACACAAAAATACCTAGAAGCCATTCTATAGGGATTTTATTTTATCCCTCTAGCGGGACTAATAGTATGCTTCGCTTATTTTTTATATATATATATAAAAAATAAGAAGCCGGAATTTTTATCGAAGATAAATTCGGTTTTAGGCATGCTCCGCTAGCCGTAAATAAAACCCTCTAGCTCTACTCCTAGAACAGATTATGATTTAACTTAATCTTTGCATATACCGGGAGATAAAGTAGTAGTATTATGTATAATTATTTATTTAATTGTGTTTAATTTAAAAATAACTAATATGAGATTATTAAAAAGTCATCCTTTCTTAAAATTAGTTAATGCATATATAATAGACCATTCGCAGCCTACTAATATTAGTTATTTATGAAACTTTGGTTCGTTGTTAGCACTTTGTTTAGGTATACAGATATTTACGGGAGTTACCTTAGCGATTAATGGGTCGCTATAAAATCTTACAAATTGCTGGGACATCCTTTAATATTATTTTACTAGCTAGACAGTGTGTTATGAGTGGAATACTTATACTAGCTAAGCTAGATTAATTTGTAGCTTAGTACAATAAAATGTTTTAGGGCAATCAGCAGGAAAGCAATTAGGTATAATTCCCAAATTGAATCTTCAGAGACTATACGTAAGAAATATATCATATTATATATAATACAAAATAATTATTGATATGTTAAGATATAGTCCAGCTTTATTAATTTTTTTTTTTGCTACGGAGTGTACGTAAAAAACTTCTTATTTTTTTTTAGTAGGATAAAAAAAAATAAAA